>JACBAH010007571.1:0-38547 GCA_014282315.1 Neospermospora avenae
GTATTGAGGCGGAGGTAGCGTTTATGGCGGATTTGAGGGCGCGGTGGAGGGGTGGGAGGGGTAGCTCAAGGTTGATTGTGTTGTTGGGGGCGGCGGATTGAATTGTGTAGTCTTCGAAGATGGAGTCGATTGAGAGGGATCTGGGCGCGTAAGCAAGCCACCTAGAATTTTAGGGAAAGGGAGACATACGCCCATACTTGTGTGCCCGTTTCCGGGATCACGGTGAATCGGACGGCATCATTGTCGAGCCGTACCCAGGCTACCTTTCCGAGGGAGGAAAGGGAGGCTGTGAGCTCTGTAGCATTATTAGTCAGGTAAAGTATCCTCTGCCGTCAATGTGACACACTCGTAAATGTTTGAATATTTCGTACGGAGGTTTTGAATCTCATCGTGTTTGTGGGTTGTGTAGTAGAATATTGCCTTGGCTGGGAGACGCGTTGCTAACGCGATGTAATGTGATCTCCAGCTACTGTAGCGTCATTTTCAACGACACCTCGTGCACGGCTTTTCCAGTTCCTCTTTCAGTGTCATCAAGCTTGTAGAGACAGTCTCATCTAGTAATTTAATTTAACCACTACATGATGTAAGATTATTTTACAATGGAGTCAGCAGGAGCTTGGGTGCTTTGTATCATCCTTAGCATCCAAGTTCTCTTCCGTTGCACTTCCAACATCCTCAACCTTTCGAAAATATCTAAAAGCATACTCACAATAAAGAAATCAGCCCTTAGAAATACCCTCAAACTTCTCTGTCGCATCTAGTCTTTGCAAGGGTGCACGAGATACGTATACAGTTCCATGCAACTTTTCCACATCACATAAGTAATGTCTGGGACTGCTAGAAGACATTGAGATCACTTCTGACCATTTTCGAAGCAGAGACTCAGTAATATCCCCATTGACAATCCGACTTCAGTTGATTTGGAAGCAACGAGATCATACAGCGTTGATCCGGGTAGGCTCTAATAATGTCCTCGAAACTTATCATGATACTTGAATTTGATCAGTACCTAGCAAGGAGGTCTGAAATCTCTTCATTTATGACTTTCGCCCTCAGCACTAATACTGTCTTCAGACTTTTAGATGACATTAGAATCGGATTCAGCCTTGATCTGAGTGGATCCTAGTAAAGTCATCATATTTATATATGATATCTGTACATGTTCGACCTTCGACTAAGCAGCCTTTAGGTCTATAAAGTCTTCTGGCATATATTGGTTTCATTGCCATATAAGTCTCGTTTTATAACCATTACATTTTTGTTTTCATTGGATTCTATCTACTATCTACAATTGCTATCACCGCCATTCTCAATTTACTGCCGTCCGTTTCTCGTCTGATAATGCTGTCGAAGAATCCTGGACAGGCTAGTATCTTCGAAGCTAGTCGGATAAGGACGAGGCGCGGAGGTGCTTGATGCGGCAAATCTGCTATCAATGTCAGCAAATCTACTGGTTACTTTGCAATTGTCGGATCGGGATTTTCGGGACAGGGATTCAGTACCTTTGGTGTTGTCTAGCAGTGTCGCGAGAAGTTCTGACGACATTGGTAAGAGCAAGTTGGCCACGATTGTCCCCGTGCCGGGTGTCGACTGAAACCCCCGGGTGAGCCTCTCCCGGCAAGTCTGAAATGTGCCGAGCCAAGCTTCTGACATGTGGAAGTACTTCCACAGAGGCCATGCGGCTTGGTACAACCATATGAACTGTTCCGTCTGGATACTGAGCTACACTCAAATTCTGCGGTGGAGGGAAGTGGGTGCGAAACCCCGCATACGCAGCGTTATGGCCGGCCGGATCGTCGGTAAGGGAACCTTGGCCATTGGTTACCTGGAGGTTACGGACAGCTGCGTTTACCTCCAGGAACTGCTGATCAAAGGCTCCTCCTGGGACTGGCTCCGCAACTGGGTCCTGTTATAAATGTCAGCTGTTTGTTTTGTGGCATTGTTAGGGACATTATGCTCACATTCGGTCCAAAGGTAAGTGCAGTCCCATTGTCATAGGTGCGCGTCTGCTGTTGATGCATAGGTCCTACTCTTCTGTACAACTTGTATTTTTCAGTCCAACTTCGTATAGCAGCGAAGGGTAAGTATCTTACCTGAGCTCGGCCCTCACTTGGACTTGGAGACCTCGCATCCCCCATCAATCCCCACGGTTCGGCACTGTTGCCAGTACCCGTATTGAATGCGACAATTGCAGCACGGAGGGGTCCGCTCCGATCAAATCCTCCTCGCTGCATGCCACCTCTTCTGTTGTTGTTTGGGATGAAAGACATCTCTATCTACTCTCCACGGTAGGCAGTTGTTATTTGTTGGTTGTGGGTGTTGGTCTGGTAAACTGTGTAAGGAAATGACAAGCTCCGGAGTTGTGCAAAGATGTGATATTGCTACAAGGTTGTCAGTTGCTGAGGATCAAAGATCAAATATTGAAGGACGCAGATTATCAATAAAGGCAGATCTGTGCGAGCTTCGAAAAACGAGAGATTGAAGCTGGGAAAACAGTGGAGACAGTTGTGCCTGATCTCGAAAGGGATGTTTATCTCGCTTAGCCTGGCTGTCTAAAAGCAGAGTTTTCGTCAATAGACGTGCGTGGAAGACAGCCGACAGAAGCGAATCTTCCTGTTACAAGAGGAGGAGGGCTTTGAACGCAAGAGGAAGTTCAGAGAAGTGAATTCAAAAACACATTCTCGCTTACCCTTGCGTCTCTGTGTGAAGCGGCCAAAGAGAAAAGACACACGACGTGCCTATATCGGCAGATGGACCGAACCAGCTGTTCTCCTATGACTGGACCAAGCCATCGATAGTTGCGACGACCTTGTCCTTCCTGGCAGTGCTATTGCGTCGTCCATCAGGCTGGCCCGGATTATGCACTGCCAGGAAGGACCTCCCCAGGTTCAGATGTCATTATGGAACACTTCGATCAGACAAATCAGATGATGCCTTATCAAGATCAAACACCTCGATCTCTCCATTAGTCCAAGTCGCTGACTTTCCTCTGGTGTGTTTGGAGGATGAGGGTACTTATCCAACCCCGACTCGGCTATAGCAAGTTCAACCGACATCGTGGAAGCAGGAGGAACTTGGTGATGATGAAGCAATATCAACAAGAAACCAAGCAGAACCAGTTTCTCTCGATGACTGATAGACGCCTGGATCCCTGAGCGTTGATGAAGTAGCCAATGGAGCACTGTGAGAACAGAAGTGAGATCATACCGCAGTTTCTGACAATGGGAGTAATATGCAGCTGCTACCTCAGCGTTGATGGTGTTTTTGAGATCAGATACGGTCTAAACCGACTCATGAACTTGTCAGCTGGCTCTCCTTCCGTGGGTCATAGCTAGTTCCCCATCTCATCGGGACGACCCAAGGAAGTACGGATATTTTTCTCGCTATAGCAAGTTTGCGTGCTGTCCATATATGAAGAGTATATAGCAGTGATCTCGGCGGGAAGACGAGCCCAGGCGATGAGCATGATGAAGAAGAAGAATGGTGCGACGGTTCCAAGGTCTTGCGGACAGTTGCCTTGATGCTATTAACAATGTACTTTACATCTGAGCGGACAGGGATCCAGACAGTCTGAGTGGCACCTCCTTGCTATCATCCACCACGCTCCCAATTTATGAAAGAGTTTCCGGTGCACGTATGCACGCGCCTATGTCAGACCTGGCGGTGTGCACCGGGTACTCCGAATAGCGACTTATTGCCTTCATCAACACACGTTTCCGGTCGCTCGAAAGAGTTTCCGGAGCCCCTATGCACGCTCTATGTCAGGCCCGTAGGTGTCCATCAGGACTTCCCAGTCGGACATTCTATCAGTGGGCTACTCAGACCATATCGACGAGACTGGAGAATTTCTTGCTAGAATCGTACTTGGATTGGCCGAACTAATTGCACTGGATTTGTTCCGGCTGCCAACGCTCTGGACTACTCGTTGACTGGTGTTATGCTTCGTGGCTCGAGAGTTCCACGAGGCATTCGAAATAGCCAGCATCTTTGAAACATGTCGAGCAGAAAATTCAATTGTATCTGGATCGGCCGAACAACGGGCACTGGAGTTGTTTCAGCTGTCGATGCCCTGAACTACTCGCTGACTGGTATTTTGCCTCTTGGATCGGGAGTCCCAGGGGACATTCGCAATAATGAGTGAGTATCTCTGGAACATGTCGAACAGAAAAACTATCCACGCGATGTCTTGTTGACATAGATCACAGAAAGTTATTGGAAAAATGGCTGGTGTCTTTGACGGACTCAACTGACTACAGGTCAACCGCAGCAGTGAGGAAAATAATGTAGGGATATCATATTTCTTGTTTAAGACGATGATCAGCGCAGTGATGCGCAAGTGGCCCAGCTCCTTGACAGGATTTCAAACGCATTGTACGCTGTCGAGTGCGATCAGTCCCAGCGGTTCCGTATAGGAATTCCGGTCATAGATTTCGTTGAAACGGCTCCCGGAACAACGAATGGTACGCCCTTAAGGACCATCTTGCCGGAATTCTCATCCAGCTTTGACCCCAGATGTTTGGAGGATGGCGGCATACAGAAGTTAGGTCGGAATCGGAGAGCGAACGATGTATTGACATCGCGAGATCAATATCTTCAAGCCAGTCTGACGTTGGACCGAGTCCATGATAGGATCACGAAGATCTCAGAGTGACTGAATCAAGCGGCATGTTTGGAGGATGAGGGCACACATATGTCAAATCGGAATCCCAGAATGAATGATGTGTCAACATTGTAAGACCATATGGGTAGGATTTCATGGAGTTGTCGAATGAGAAACCAGACTCTTGTCAATCCTTCGCAACTTCGCAATAATGATCATACTGCCCAGAAGCTCTATGAGGAACATAGATACGAGGGCGTGAAGAGCTTCAATACTTCCGCTACTGTGTTGAGCCAATTTCAAAATTTTCAAAGTCCCTGGTAGTATACCGACGGTATTGTGGCAGGTCGGATGGTCGACCTTTTCTCTTCCACGATTGTGACGTGACGGGTCTCTCCGCCATTGTCTTCGAAACTGTCTCGGATTGGTCCCACTCCTTGATAGATCCTTGAACTACTCTGTCAATCACCGACTGCGGTAAACACCCCTCTACACGTTGCGCAGAAGCTCCTCAGTCCACTCCTCGATGCCATATCGCTTAGGCTCAATTGCACATTGCGATGACAGATTCTTCCAGGAGCGTAGCAAATGTAGCTGTCCATGGCATCAAAAGCACCCCATATTCTGCCTGAGAACCGTCAGGTCCATTGCAGGAAGAAAGACGAACGATTTGTGGCCGACATCAATCATCTTAATCTACTGCATGTTATTGTCCTCCTCGTACTTGCCAAGAGGTACACGAGCGCTCTTTTAGGAAGCAACATGCTTTCTTAGATCAGCGATATGTAACTGTTGGCAAATACGGCCGTCTCTCTCGTCGGAAGAGAAGAGAGAGACGGCCATTACTTGTATGTCCGGGCAGAGTCCTTGGAACACGTCGATCAGACAAATCTATTGCGTTGTATCATGGTGAAGTGTCCGAATTCTTTCTGCAAAGCTCGGCAAGCGAGGATGCCGGTGGAGGGCATCTGCAGTGTGTTATTATGGATCAAGCGATATGACAATGAGTTGATGCAGTACTCTCAGATCTCATGTCTCAATGGCTGATGTCTTTCAATCTTCCTTTTCATGCTTTCTGTTCCTGATTTCACTGTCAACCACATCAGCTTGATTTGGTAAATTGAACAGGATCCAACTTACTTTGACAAGTCACAAAGGGGTGGCTGGCAGTCTTACAGAGAGCGACAGGTATGGTACAATCAACCCCAAGATCACTTCAAGGAAGAGGCTACACCCCAGCAAGAAAGTTGTTATTACCACTACTGCGCATCATCGACATGATTGGGTTCGGGATGCCAAGTGAATGTGCTGGTCAATCAATTATTGCTGTCCCGGAGCGCGTTATAAGTCCGCTGAAGCGGTGGGAGCGAAGAGTTTGGTGCCTCACTTAGTGGTCCGTTGCGGGTGCCGGTCAAATGATCAGTTTGACGTTTAGTCAGGATGGATGATAGAACACCAATGCCTGTAAACATACGCAAGATCTGCGTCAACGCGATCGTCAGTGAGATATTCTGGCTAAGTCCACAACTTGATGAAGTCCATGTCTTCAAGCTGAACGTTGGGTGATACTGCTGTGGGAGTAAGACTTACAAAGGTACTGGAGATCGGCCAAGCGAGGAGCTGAGCTAGCAAGCGATGCATGATGCTTCAAAGATGCCCGATCTAGTCGTCGTGCATGGTGGAAGGCAGAAGGTTGTTGTGGATGTGGATGGCGGAGGTAGCTGTTTGATGGTAAGAGCTCGGAGTGTTGAGGAGGAAGAGTTATTCAAGCGGAGAAGTTTCCCAATACAGCCCAGAGCCAGCAAGGTATTCAACGCTAAGCAGCGAGTGAAGCTCTACGAGGCACAGGTTAGGATGCCTCGCGTGAGTTGCATCGGGATTGACTCAGACGCGTCGATGCACCAGCAAGGCTGGAAGAAACTGTGAAGCTGTGTGCAACAGTCCAGAGGCGTCCAGGGGCGTAAATGGGATGGTTTAGGTAGTCTGTAAGTCATCTATGAGAGCTCAAACTCAGGCGGTTGTGATGATGCGCGATGTGGTGGAAGAAGAGTTGATGAGTGTGAAGTTGAAGAAGGAGGAACAGAGAACCACAGGATGGAACGAAGAGAAAGTGGTAACTCCATTGTGGGCTGCCTAGACAAGCTAACCCTTTCAGGCGTCTATGACCTCGAATTCATAGCTCAAATCTGTCAAGTCAGAAGGAGCTCGAAGCGATAAGGTCACCGGCCAGTTAAGTGAGAGATCCATAGACCTGGTGGGCGCTGAAGTCGGCTCGCCTAGCTAAGAGTCCATTGCCAAGTGGCGTGAAGTACCTGGAAAGACCTGAAGCAAAAGGTGGCCCAAAGATTCGAGCGAGAAGCTATATCTCGTTGAATTATGTAGATTGAAAAAGATCAGATTTTGGAGCAGAAAGAGTTCTGGTATCGATATTCAGGCCTACTCTTCAAAGATGCCATTTCTGGGCGGAAGTAGGTAACGCTTACTTGAAATGTCTGATAGCAAGGGCGAGAAAACGAGTCGATGGAGAATACAGGACGTAGTCACTGGAGGAAATTGCAAGGGTACATATTATCAAGTTGAAAGACGTATGTTGCACATTCTCAGGCTTGCTCTTTGGGGGTTTTATGTGTGAGCTCAATCAGGCAGGCAACACTTACTCGAATAAAGCTTTTCAAACTGGGTCTCAGACGGCTTAGAACAATCAAGTGAAAGGGAAAAAACAATCAGATTCGCAAGCACATCTATCAGGAGCAGTTTAAAGTTGCTAGTATATTTGCATATCTAGCTTGTGACTTTGAACTAGCCTGATAGTCAGGAATTTCATATATTTAGCAGAGTTGAGTTTCTAGTGATATCTGTAACACGCATATCCTACGTCTCTCAAGAGAGTTACTTCTTGTTGGTGCTAGCTCATATACAATCTGGTCTTATGACCAAATATTTCAAAGCAAAGGAAACCATGCTTACTGAGCTTCATGTTTTCTAGCTATCGTAGGGATGAGCAGAAGTTTTTTTTTTAATAGCCCAACTTTCATGCTTATTTTACAATATAGCAGTCACGGAAAGAAAATGAATTGGAGCATTGAAACTTGTCCTAGTCAAGTGCTCTTCCAACTGGAATCTGGTCTTCTGGCCAACCATTCAATCAGACCAAATCAAGGTCAAGCTAATCGAGATCCATAAGGTAGGTACTTACTGTTTGGTATGAGCAACACAGCAACACGAAGAGAGTTCTTCACACAGCCCAATGGTCAAGCTTGCTCAAATTTGTGATAGCATTCATAGAAAGCAGGTTTGCCAAAGTGAAAGAATTTCTGTGCCCTAAATATCTTCTTGGGTAGTATCGTGGAAATGTGGATCGAATCAAATGTCCGAATAAATAAACAGTTTCGAGGCTCTAACTAAAGCAAACTCGTTGAATATATGCTCATCTTAGATCTCGGTCTTCAACACATACATCCTATGTGCCACTTAGCGACTCCCGGGAAATCCATATCCCTATCAAAACAGAAAGTAGATGCAAGCGGCGGCCTATGAGTTGCTCGCAATCAAGAAGCAAATTGCATCTGAGCTCCTACGAAACAAACATAACTTCAAGCACAAACAGGAGTTGATAGGATGCAGATTGAGCTCGCTGTGCAAGCAATTCTGTCATTCTCATATCTTCATGAAGGCAAGCGAAACAAGCGATTTTTAACACTGTTTAAAATAAGTTTTACCACCTCATCCCAATGTTCGTCCCGTCAACACCAGCATCAACACCACAACCAACACCAACGCAACACTAACTCCATCCCATCCCATTCCGCATCGATCCAGTCGCGTCACGCTCACCCTCTACTTAATCTTCTTTGGCCCAGCATCCAAATCATAAATCTTCTTAATTTCTTTCAGACACTCCTCGAAATCCAGCTTCAAATCCTTCAACAGCCCATCCTTAAGATCAAAACACCAAGCATGCACAATCGGATAACCATTATGCGTATAACTCTGCTGAACAACAGCAGTCTTGATGACATTGCGACACTGTTCAATGACGTTGAGTTCGACCAGGCGGCGGTACTTGGCATCCGAGTCGGTGTAGGTGTCGAGCTCTTTCTCGTGGAGACGGTAGACGTCGCGGATGCCTCGGAGCCATGGGTTCAAAAGGCCCATGTCGGTGTTGGACAAAGCGGCTTGAACGCCGCCACAAATGTAGTGCCCGCAGACTACGATGTGCTTTACGTGGAGGTGGGCGACGGCTGTGAGGAGCCGTCAATACAAATATCTCTCAGGGATTTGAAAAGTGCAAAAAAGGAAGTCACATGAGCAGGATGGCTAGTGGAAACTGTATTTCCGAATAGAGACAGTAATGACAAGAAAATTTTTCTCGACTCACCGTATTCAATGACGGACATGACATTGAGATCCGTGTTGGGGACTAGATTCGCAATGTTGCGATGGACGAAGACCTCACCGGCATCGAGACCCATGATTTCATTTGCAGGCACACGACTGTCACTGCATCCAATATACCTATCAATTGTATCAGCACAGCTCTTACAATCTCCTCAATGCCCGCGCTGGAGAAGGGGGAGATAGAGACTTACAAATAATCAGGCTTCTGACCCGACGACAATTTTGCGAAGAAATCGCAATCCGAGGAGACCTTTGAGTCGACCCATTTTTTGTTGTTGATGAAAATCTGTTCCTGGCTTGCCTTTAAGAATTGAGAGACATTGTCGATATCCTCTGCTTTGGAACCCATATTGGCTGGTTCTGGTTGCTCTGGTGATCCGTCAAACTTCCGTTTTAATTGGTTATCTGTCATTCAATGGTCTATTTGGTGTTGAGGGGATTCGGAGACCTGATAGAGAGAGGGGTGGTGGAGGGGTAGATAAGAAAAAGAGACGTTGGAATTGATCTCCCGCTAAAACGTCATTTGTACTACTGTAATTTAGCGACGGTCGCACTTGCTCTAACTAGGAACTCTGTTGTTGCACTATCTCGGGCTATGTTTCTTAGCTGCGGCAGCCAAGCCCCAACAGACTTTCGAGCGTGAAACATTGGGGGTCATCCCGCCGATGATAAACCGATGATTGTAGTAGTCGGATCTGCAACCATTACCGACACGACTACATGGAGTATAGAATGGCTACTTAGTCAGTCAGGTGTGTCCATTATTTAGCGTCCATCAATTAGTTTATGCTACTAATATTGATATCGGTGCTGTTGTTGATACTCTTATGGGTCCGAAGCGGCAATGAATCCAAGAGATCTGTTCACAACCACAACTCTCGACAGTGGTGGCATGACCACGTCAGTGACACCTACATCTACACCTGTTCCACAAGCTTAAACACCCACCCGCTATGCAATTTTGCAACGAACACCAGCCCAACTATACAGTACATTACTCATCACAATCATCACTATCATCACTGCCCTTTCCCTCTCGATCCCTCACCACGACCCTACACGCCTCTCTACAATGCCAAATCTTCCTCTCCCTCTTCCCAAGCACCGCATCCATCATCGCCCTCGTACTAGCTCTTGGCCTCCCACTCTCCCTCTCCCTCTTCTCCACTTTTTTCACATCTTCAACCAGCTGCGCTTCCTCTACCGAGGCACTGATATCAAATTCGCCTCTCGCCAGAGTAGTGACGCCAAAAACGATTTCATGGCTTTCGTTGCCGAGAAGAGGAGGTAATGTCTGCTGTAGCGTTCCATTCCAAACGAGTTTCTTAGAGAGGTCAAGGGAGATATTATGAGGTTGGTTGCGGAGCGAAGGTTGAATCCTTAAAAGCGGATAAATGACCTGTTTTGTCCGATTCGTGATTCGAACTTTGAGTTCTGAGAACGCATCGGTGGTTAATTCGTGCTTAGTACCGGTATCGCCGTTGATCAAAAGATCAAACCCAATATCATCGATCTTAACAGCTTCGATCATGCGTGGATTCAACCGGATTCCGCGCAGTTCGATATTGCCATTCCGTGGCGGTCCGGATTTCGTGGCCCACGTTCCCCGGAGCATTTTCAGAACTTCTTCGCGGTACCAGAAGGCTTCTCGGCTTGCGCGCTCGGAGTCTGCTGATACCCCGCCTGTGCTGACGACGAATTGTCGGGCTCGGGATGGATCGAGGGCGGGTATGGAGGCGGATGGATCATCGAGGAAGATACGGCGCAAGGGGAACATTAGCCGTGATGTGTTGCCTGGGAGGATCTCTTCGTCGATTGACCCTCCATTATTGATATTTAGATGAACGTGGAGGTGGGACGGCCATACATTTCGTAGATCTAGCAGGACTAGACAATAATACTCAGGCTTATAGTCCTCGTTGGTCGTCGTCGTAGATTTAATAGTAGACCACAGTGAGCGTGGGATGCTCCCAGTGAGTGGAAGAATATCAATCCTAGCCATTTCTACACTGGCGTTGACAGTGATGGTAAGTGGTAAGCTCACTTGCCGTGTATGAAACTTGTCCTGTATTTCCGTGGGTGGAACGCCAAGGTGAGCATAATCAATTTGCACCACAGCACTTGTCAATCCTGGTCGACCGAGAACCTCCATCTCAAAAGTAGCTGTACCACCAGCTGCAATGTAGAGCTTCTCGTTATCTGCTTTCTTCCAACACAAAGCTTGCTTGCGAGCAAATATGAGCTCACACTCGTACAGCTCGGCAGGAGAAGCGCCTCGATTGCTCATTGCGGTCTGAAGAGGAGCTTGCGTTGAATCCTTGAACGAGAACAGTACAAGATCGACAGGCGTTTCTTTCGACAAATTCTGAAGTGTCAACGAGAAAACCCGTCGTTCGCCCTCAAGGACCATCAAAGCGGACTGAGAAAGGCTGGTTGACTTTACACCCACAATTGGCTGCCGGTCAATGACACTGAGGCCGAGGAAGGTGGGTTTTGGCGGGACTATTGCTGGAGTCGTTGTTACGATACCCGAACTGACACTGATCGGGCGCTCTTTTGGCTTGAAAAGACTGGCAACCCCAATAGTTTTGACTTTCAGTTCCCGTTGCGGTGACCAAGGTGCCTCGAATATCGGAAACCGTCTCTCCCTGCATCCTCGGACACGAATGATGCATCCTGTAATCTTAAATGGGCCAGAAGCCTTTGGTGTTCCAGATATTGTGAGAATTTGTGTTCGATATGGCCCGATAACTGTTTTTTGTTTTGCCGACACAAACTCCGCACCGTCGGACTCAAGTTTGATACTTTCTATTTCGATATCAAATTCGTAGGGATTTTGGAGTGTTACTTTAAAGATAGCTCCCTCTCCTGCAACCAGTAGGGAATCCGCCGCTGATGCTTCTGGTGTCCGCAGGAAAGGATTGTAAATAAATGGGTTGACTTCTCGAGTCTCGGAAACTGCAGACGCTCCAGGAAGTTCGCTCTTTGTGTGAGGTATTGGAGTTCGGGCAGGTTGTAATGGCTCAAGCTCCACGCCACGAACCAAAAATTCATCCCAGTATTCTGCCTGCAGATTTTTCACTCCAAGATTTCTCGCCGCGCTTAGAGTCCTTGATATGTTTGTTGCTAATCTCACCTGTTCCTCGCGACTCATAGAAGGAGAGGCGTCTTCGCTTCGAGGTCCAGGAGCTACTCCACTGCCAGCAGTCCTTAGCAAATCCGTTGTGAACCTCAAGACGCCATGGAAGTCCGGCAAGGCTTCGGAAATGTTGATACAAGATCGAAGAACATCCATTTTCAGATTTTGCCCGCCATAGGCCCGCACAGAAGCATTATGTAATACTCTTTCTATAGCGGCCTCATCAGAATCGTCAACCAAGCCATCGTCGCCCTTGGTTGTTTTCGATGTTACAACACCATAGATTTGAACGAGTAGGCCGAGAAATGTGTCGACGCCCGTTTCAACATCTCCTTCGCCGAGATCAAGCGCACCAGCGCCATTCACGTTCCCAGTTACAGAACTAAGAGCTGCTAAACCAGCAGCAGGGTGAACACCCATATCGGCAGCACCTTTGATACGTGCCTGTACCAAGCCAGGTATTATAACTGCTACAAGCTCCCGAATCACCATAGCCTTTTTTCTCTGATAGCCGAGGGTTCCGAGGACCGATGCAATCCCGCTCAATACTATAGTCCGATCAACAATAGACAGACTCTCGGTCGATGATGACGTGGGCAATGCACGCATTAACGTCGTGACTATTTCGGTTCGTGTTGGATGTATGTTCAGTCGTGGCGGTACGAGATTTGCTGGAGTCTTGTATGGCGTCCCAATAACCAAGAGTTGTAAAACCTCATCGGTCACTATACCCCCAGCCAAATGTACCGCGGTTGATAATTTTGCAAAGCGCATCACCGATTCTGAAAATGGGAATTGCGGTAAGGCCTCTCCAGTATTATTAGCTGCCCGGGCGTACAGATTGACGATTCTGTCAAGTAATTCAGGTAGAAGTAATGTCAAATTGTGGAGAGATACACTCCGATTGCTTGCTGGGCTTGTCTGATCGTGAGAGTTTGGGGTAGAAGGAGCTTTGTCTGCTGTGATATAGCAAATTTGAGGGATTTGGAAATCCAAACCAGCCCATGCGAGCATGAGCATAGTGACTAGAATGTTGTCAAGAGCTTTTGCGTGCCACAAGTGATCAAGATTATTTTTCGCAATGGTAGCACCCTCCACGAGTTCTTTTAGAGCATCCGGCCACCTGCCTGCCGTCATATAGAGCGAACCGATCACAATACCAATACGGCCTTTACCTTTATTGCGTGATCTCTCGCTGACACTGTTGGAACCGAATCCTTGTACTGATACACGATCCTGACTTACTTCCCGAATTGGTTCACCTCCAGCAAATCGTGAAGGAATGGCTTTCTGAGCAGTCTTATGGTCTCTCCCACCAGAACCTACGATGTCATCGACGGTAGATACTGCTCGGGTACCAGCAACCCCATTCGTAGGACTTGACGATCTGACAGCACGCGACGCTGAACTAGAATTTGCCCTCTGGAGCTGTGCCGGCATAGACATTCGGACATGGCTTCTGTCTAGGCTGTCACCCGGAGAAGAAGATCGTGGATCTGACGGCAGTGAGAACTGAGAGTTTCGGCGCGATACCGCATCCGAATACCCTTGTTGTTGCCAGGCTACATTATTTTGCCGGCTAATCTGGGACTGACTTGGAGATTCGACGGTTGGCAGGGCCTGGAGAGATTTTGCCAAAGTAGTCATCTCTGCTAGCAACAGGGATGATATATCACACATGATTGTCTTCATTGTCGTCCTTCTACACTCTGCTGGAGGAGGCACAGGCACTAAGCCTTCGGGCAAAGGTGCAGCATCTTTCGCTTGTACATGATCAAATAAAAGTACTTGATGCACTAAAGCTTTCGGGTATCTGTCTCTGAGATCCTCCAGATCTTGGTATAGCTCCCTCACATTACGCTCCGGCCAAGGAGCTCCATTTCCATTAAGACTCCTTCTGTTTCCCCGATAGGAGACGTGGTCCAGCTCCGCGCCATCTGCTAGAGCAATGATGACAAGAGGTTCGCGGTATAATTCGAAGGGGGAAAGTGCCACATGGGAGGGAGGCGGGTAGAATGTCGTGAGATCGTATACTATCATTCCCATGGCAAAAGCCAGAGGGGAGAACATATCTACGAGTGTCAGCACCACTCCTCAAACTTTCTCTAACTACATCTCGAGGAGCGTCTCTTACTTCTGTTCGGCCGTCCATCTGGACTGATGTCGCCCAATTGTACAATGTTTTCCGTCTGCAACCTTTCCACGAAGCTGAGAAATCTGGCGCGTTTGATTTGTCCAATTGGCAGAAGGACAGCTCGCACTCTTGCTGAAGCAACGGGCGAGAGCTGGTCGAGCATGCTTGGGACATCTGGATGCGCCTGATGGTGGTGAGCTTCGGGATCGTGACTAGATTTTCTGTCCGTGGCGTCATATGCGGTCCATCGTGTCGTAAATCCAACCAATCTTTTGTCCAAAGGCTCCAACGAAATACAAATTTTGCATATAGCCAAAGCAACTAATCGTGTGCTCTACGGCGAATACCTTCATGGAACACGTCGGTACATCTTCGGAAAAAGCGCGGGCTAGCACAAGCCTTGGCACAACCCCTGGCACCAGTGCGGAGGAAATGCTTCTTTCATATACCTAAGTGACCTTCCAACCTCTAATTGTGTCAACCGAACAAAACTCCATGAGTTCTCAAGACAGGTTCAAGCTTTAGGAGAAGACGAGCAGTCGCCAAGCGTACAGCCCATGAATATCTGTCAAAGCCGGACCTGCAAAGTCGGTTTGAGCAAAACGGAATTCGAAGCGAATTTGTTGTAAAGCTACAGCAATACTCGTATTGATAGCCCAGTAGGCGTTGTCCACTATCTTCATGACTTATCTTACGCTTCGAGGGGCGGATCAAGCTTTATCCCAACTATCTAGTGGCATATCTAGGATGCTACTTGAGGGATGTTTCCCATCGGACATCTAGCCAACATGTTCTGTCCTTCAATCGGTCCAAGTCTACTTGCTTACTACTTGACACAAATATTAGTGGAGGAATTCAAAGCAGAGCCAAATGTATAGCTGTATCTTGAGATATTCTTGATGCAGTATTTCACCTTTTCACTTTGCGTTTGCCTGCTTGAGTTTGATTGCTGGAAGTTTCCTGAATAAGACCAAACCTGTGTACACTATAGTTGCTATCTCTACTCAAATTGCCATAAATCTATACAACGGGCCCATGTCGGCACGCCGTTGGCCTTATCAAAGTCACCTTCCTTTGAAGTAAACTTACGAACTCGATGGTGTAGATAGTCTGCACCTTTGGACTTTTGAGCAAATTGATCAGGTGAGGGCCACGCTGATTTCCATACATCGATTATCTCTCCTTGTTGGACTTCTTTTATCAAAGGCAGTGATACTGTTGTCCTCATATTGACTTCATGAAGCACTGCAATCGCAAAGGCTGTTAAACTTACCCATGAACAAATCTTGGCTCTGTCAAAGACACAAGCGAAATGCAGAACACCTCGTCTGCAGACGTCTTCTTCAATTGGATAGGTCCAGATCACGTTGCTAATCTTGTCAAAAATCATACTTATACTATGAGCCTTTGTGCCAACCAAGTTCACCCTGCCTAGCGCCAAGGTCTTGCACGACCCAATAAGATTCTTGGAGACATACCATCAGGTTCGGGTTTCTTATACATTCGCACCAAACTTCTACCTTGGATCTCTAGTCAGCAATTTGCCTAGTACTACCCAACACCAGCTCTACAAGCGACCTAGTCTTTTATCCGCTACTACAAACGAATCGCCATTTGCCAGAAGTCTCCTGGGATTGGCACTGGCATCTCAGCGAGGAAGCATTGATACAGCACTATCGGCAGGCTCCGATATTTCCCGTCAATCGCATACTTTGGACATCTCAAGGCTCAGAGCTCTGATTTCCGGCGGAGAAGCAAACGAAATTCACACTTGTGCCGACGTCACGAAGTTACTCCAGCACTACAAAGCCCCGAAGAGCTTCATCTGACCCGGCTTTGGAATGACTGAAATGTGTGCTAGTTCTATATACATCGCAGTTGACTGTCCGACTCATGATATAAAACAATCCTCAGAATGTTCCAACCTAGGAAAGCCGTTGCCTGACATGCAGATGCGCATTGTACGAAGCGATGGCTCCTCTGCTCATTCGGGCGAGATTGGAGAGTTGCAGCTTTCTGGCGAAGCTTTTTTTCCCTGGATAATTCAATAATCGGGGAAGAAACTGAGAAGGCATTTACTGCCGATGGATGGTCTAGGGCCGGAGACAGGAGAACGATTGATGCATATGGGAGACTGTGCTTGACTGGAAGAGAGAGGATCTCATTATTGCAAATGGGTAAGTCAAACCCCGTTTCCAGGAAGGAAGTTAATACTAACCGCTACCAGTTTCACCCTCCGGCCACAAGGTATCGAATCAGCATTTCAAGAGGCACAAATTGCAGATGTTACAACCTCCTACACAGTTACCTTCGGCCATCGACCAATAGGCTCTAGTACAGAGGTGGTCGTTGTTGTCTGCCTACCTACGTATGATCCACCAGATCCCTTGATCCGAGGAGAGAGAGCAACAGCTGTGGCAAAGGCCATCGTCAAATACTGCGGCTTGCGTCCTCACAAGATCATTCCTCTTGAAGCGTCCCTTCTCCAGTAGTCCACGCTCTGTGGAACCTCGCGACCTAAGATCCTTAAAGCCTGCGAACAAGGTCTGTACGATGCCTTTGTTCGATTCGATCAAGCAAGCATGACTAGCCATCATGAGCAATGGTTCGTGCCTCCAGCTACAAATACCGAAATCGCTATTGTTGAGATATGCCAAGAGCTCTTCGGTTCAAACACAGCACAGATCGGCATCAGCAGCAACTTATTCAAACTTGGAGCTGGCACATTAGATTTCTTGAGCTTGAAGATGGGTTTGCAGAAATGCCTTAGCCTATCTTGAATTCCAGTCACTTACTTCTTTTCATATGCTGTTCTTCGGGATCTCGTACGCTCTCTTGAAGTTCTCCTGCCTAAATCTACCAACCTAGTCACTCAGCCAAGACTATCATCAGCCTACGACCCGGTCGTAGTCCTCAACCCCAATCCCGGCAGCATAAAGACTCCAACCTGGTTAATCCACCCCGCCATGGGCGAAATTCTAATCTTCCCCAACCTCTCACTGTACATCAGCGACTGCCCAGTCCACGCTCTCCGCACGCGCGGGGTCGACGTCTCACACGGCGGCTTCTACACTTCCATGTCCGATATCATCCAAGACTACCTCTCGAGAATCAAAAGTGTGCAACCTCACGGCCCTTATGATATCTTAGGCTACTCTTTTGGTTCAATCCTCTCCTTCGGGATAGCCAAGATTTTGGAATCCAAAGGAGAAGAGATAAAGTTTCGCGGAACTCTTGATCAACCCCCTCGCTTCAAAGAGCGGGCTCGGTCGTACGACTGGTACGAATGCGCTATGACTGTCGCTTTTTTCTTGCGCTTTATCGGCGAGGGATCTGCTTATGAAAGTCTTCTTACTATGAGGAAGCTTTCCAACGAGGAAATTCTAGATCATGTCTTTGAACGCGCGCCAGAAGGCAGATTTTTATCATAGCAGTCAAATCTACTACATTAGAAATGTCACAAAAGTCTGTTCTGACATTACTAGGTGCTATTATCTTCGTGGTTTCGTCCGCGACAATTTTGAGTGTCACAAGATCATTTTTTGACTTTAGCAACAATAGATTTAGCTCGAGCTAGACTGACCCTGCATTCCTGAAATGTTAGTATTCTTTCCACCAGCCATATCTACTTTTGGTCCCTCCCTAGCCGCTTTTCCGACATCACTCTTGAAGATATCCACCGCACAGCTAACCTCTACGAAGTCCTCCAATTCCTCACTAACAGTCTTCAACTTCTCTTTTACGCTCGCCACACCCTCATACCCGACATTATGCCTTGCAGGGGGATTCTCGTGACCTCCAATTGCCGTAAGCGCATGTACGGTCTCAAGGACTAGACGGTCTTTGGCTTCGCTAGAAAGCCTTGGATAGCGAGATTTGATAGTCTCTTTCTCTTTCCCCTCCTCCTCGCCGTCGGTAGGAGTAATCCTCGTCTCCGGATGACTATCCAGCACATTCGTCAAAATATCCCTCAATCCCGGCGCCGGATTATTCGCACTATCATACTGGCTCAACTGCGGCGCGAATGTAATCTTATTCGTCAAAACCGGAATCTCCTTATTCGGCTGCACAATCGTAAGTTTTATATTGAACGGCGCGATTTCATATGCCAAAGAATCACAATATCCTTCTATGGCCCAAGTAGCTGCGCTGTACATGGCCATGCCAGGTGTGCCGATGTGACCCGTGATACCGGTGAGGATTATGATGTGGCCGTTGTGCCGTTTCCTGAGGAGAGGCAGGGTGGCTTTGATGTAGTTCACTTGCGAGAAGAAGATTATTTCGAATTGGTCGCGCACGATGTTTTGAGTTGCAGAGGAGGTGGAGAGTTCTTCCACTGTACCTACAACAGCTGTATGTTGTCAGACAATCTTTCAAAAACCTGTTAGACCAGAGAGAGTCATACCTTCCGAAGTACAACATAACAAGATATCGATCCGTCCGAACACCTCCACGGCTTCCGCAACGGCTGCTCCACATTGTCCCATTACTCTTCCATCACATCTTATACCCCGTATCCTATCCTTCCAGCCTTCTCGGTCTTTCCTCTCGCTCTTACACTCGTTGATCAACTCCTTGAACTCTGCGCTACGTTCCTCGTCTTCGATCTCGGAAGGCGGTAGACCAGCGGCCACGTAATCGCCGTGTGCGAGCAGCATTTTCATTAGGCGCACAGCAAGTGGCGATAAGGCAGATGTGATGAACCATATTCGAGGAGAGTTATGTGTAGCTATGATTCTTTAGAAGGGGGTCTGGGAAGTTACCAGGGAGTGCTCACGAAATGAAGCAGGTGGAATCTGGATTTTGGCCCCAGCCTCGGACATCTTGCGTTCGGCCATAGTGACTTGCACTCCTCGGATTGACACGCCAATCGATGCCTTGAAGCATCTTTAACTGTCCGAGGTCCTCGTCTAGCAGCAAGATGGCAGTCGTAGTGGTTGTGTTGCGAGGCTGAAGAGATCTTGTTCGGCAATTGGCAAGGCTGAAAACGGCTTCGGCAGTTGAAAATTGCCGAGATGTTGATCGCCCCCCTTTTCTACGCGAGCTCTTTCAGTCTCCCCATCGCTTCATCACACCATAGACTTTGGACTACTGGCTTCCAAGCTTTCAATCAAGTCACTGTAGTTCAAAAAGGTTCATATCCTGTCAATTCGAAAGAGGTATCTGAAAAGAGGTAGATATAACATCCTTTTCAATGTTATTCTCCTTCCTTCGCTTCTACAGACTTGTGGTTACTGGATTTCTCATCGAAAAGATGGTCCGGTTCTCCTTCCATCCTCCAAGATGCTGAAAATATTAATGCGTACACACAACTTAACATACAAGTATATCCTGCATTTTCTTGTTTTTTTAATGATTTCGAATCATATATCGAGATAGTCCCCGAAAAGTGTCCGCAGACACGTGATCATGTCCGTTAGAATACAATGTTCAACTTTCAAGTAGAAGGTAAGCGCCAAGTCCTACTGTGCGCTTCTTATATCGTGGTGCAGTCTGCAAGAAACTTCTCTCTCTTTATATCATTACTAAATTCCCCGCCATGTCCTTACAAAACGCATCTCAAGAAAGCATCGAGGAATGGATCTTAGCTGTAAGTCACTTCAGTATGTTCTTCACTACAAGCTCACTTGATACTGATAAGCTCCAGTTCCATAGAGCTTCAGACTCGTTATCAACAGCCGATTTGGGAAAGTTCTATACTAAGAATGCATCATTGAAGTTCGCCAACAACGAGTTGCTCGCTGGAATAGATGCTATCAATGCAGTACGACCTCCATCCATGTCTCTAGATGTACTCCGTTGTCTAGGATGTTGTTACTAATTTTGTAAAGAATTTCGCTGCCGTATTCCCGCTGCTATCGAGCATGAAGCACGAGATCGTGAATTTGGGCAAGTAACACCATCGTCCCTTCCCCAGCCTACCATACTATTCCGTCTTCATCTAAAAATCCAGAATGTGGTCTGACAGATGCTAGACACGATTGGCAAAAAGATCTATCAAACATGCACCATCACCTATGTTGTCAGAGACGATCCTCAGAATCGCACCATCAAGATTTCAGCAATGGGTGTTTTCCACCTCGTGGCTGGAGCTGACTTCAAAAGCGGCGAGCCCTTGATCGAGCGTTTTGACGTTTACCTCGATGCAGGTGAGGTATGGAAGGTCATGTCTGAGGTACAGAAGAAGAAGGTTGAAGTGAGGTAGCAATTCGATGGTCGACGTTGAGGTTAGATTCTGGCGCAGCTATTTCATTCATCCTGTCAATGAACCTCTTTTTGACTGGACTTTACGTTCATGGAAGGATATTCAACTTCAAGCAATTGCAATCATAACCTAGCATTCCCATGCTACCTACTCAGAAGTCTCGACTTTGCTTTTTTAATGGTCCCAATTGAGTCGGACGTTGGTAGCGTGTGATCTTGCAACAATGTAAGCTGCGCATCGGGAATTAGTAACGAGTGAAACAATAAATCAAGTTTACGGTATGGCGTTCACTAACTTGGATTCACTTTAGGATCGCCACTTGAAGGTGAGTCTTCTGGAAGTTGATCTACGTCTATCTTGAACCAGCAAACAAAGCTAGTTACGCGACGTATGTACAGGAAGGTATCTAACCTCTGAACTCCTTCTGTTTAGATTTCCACTTCACACCTTGCATCAACACCACCTGTGTTCCCATCGCTATATTGATCACGAAGATTCATCTTGTCGGTCACGCACTCGAATCTGCGTATTCGTGTTTGTAAGTGCTCGAAGAAATCCGAGGTCGCAATATCGGAGCAGGAATTCGCAAGACAGCTGGCGAGGCATAAGGGTAGACAAGTTGCAAACAAACCTGGTAAGGAGAATCGATGAGGTCGGCTACAACAAAGATAGCGTAACACATACGATCGGGAAAATAATGTCTCACCTCTCTTCAATCCGCGGAAAAGCACGCTGACGTTCATAAGCCTCTCAGGCGGGTCCCCAGGCAGACCCATAGGAGCCCCGAAACAAGTGCAAATGGTTCGCAAAGAGACAGAGAAGCTCTATTTAGATTTCGTATGTCGCAGTGAAGGTGATAAGGACACGCCTGATGTGCGGAGCGCTTCTGCTAACATTCGTAGGTTTCCTGGAGAACAACTTGTTTATGAAAACCCCACTTTCACTTCATTTACGACCATGGCATCAACTTAAGCCTGGACAGCGCACCGTAGCATTTAGATCCCTCCAGGTATGAACGAGCTCATACCAGGTTTTCCACCAGTTACGGCGGCAGTCGCTGACTTCGAAAGGCACAACAGAATTCGCGGGACCCTGCGCAGATCGTCGCCGGTGCAATAAGCCACCCTGCTGCTGTGACCTTTGAGAACGTGCCGTTCGCTCCTACAGGACGTCAAAATGGCTGGATATATATATCAGAAGCAGAAAAGAAGGCTGCTTTTATAGCTCTACAGGTGTGTCATTCTTCAACAATAAAGCCTGGGAAAAGGCTGACGAATAATTCGAAGCATATCTGAGTTGATTTTAAGGACCAGAAGAGGCAGACACAATCTGCTACTGATCCAACCAATCTAGTCACTGGCAATACCGGTGAGCAGCACAAGTCACCTGGTAGAAACCATGGCTTTTCTCAAGGAGCCGTAGCTCTGCCACAAACACCCGACCATTCCACTTTAGATCTTGATCCAGTTGTCCGTCTGTCAGCTCCCATTCCAACAACAATTGTTATCGTTCTCGATGAATCCCCGCCACGTCACCATCAGTTGGTTCTCCCGAAAAGAAGCCGTACTCAAGCTAGAACAAAAGCTAAGCCGTTTGACCTGGTGCAGCGGTCTACGCCCCTCTCGAGTACAATGGTGTCACGGATTAAGCCCGACATGTAGGAAAGGAGATAACGGAAGAGGACGAAGCTCGTGGGATCAGAAAATTTAGAATCTAATAGTCTTACCGGTATCCACCGACTGAGACAAAATCTTGATCGGCGAAACGCAGAAGCTGCGGAGACCGCGAGGCTATATCGAGAGGCCGAGGATCTAAAAGCAAAGATTGAAGAAAGGGAAGAGGATAAGGACGAGGTTAATCTTATGATTCCCATCTGGTAGCGCAGTTCAGTCATCACAGCCTGGTCTACCGGAGATTTGACTTGCACATGCAATAGCTGGTACTAGGTATTGCGCGTTTATTATCTCGATCCGCTATCTGTCCAGTCGTGGTCTACCTTCGTGTTGTTCTTATGTATATAAAACAATTTGTCAATTTCCTCTATGTAGCAATTGCTCATTAGCTTAGGAAATGGACAGTCATTATCTGGGCTCCGCTGACTTCGAGACCAGATGTCGCCGGAGCAGCCTCGTCCCTACTTCTTCGGTCTGTCGTAGTAGTGTGTGCATTGAAACCGATAGCCACTCAAATATGCACCTCTCGATCTCTGTTCTGCTCTTGGAGTCTTGGACTGGCCGTATTTTCGATGACTTCAGTGTGAGCGGTCTTCTCCGCTGGTTGACGTCCATGCTCCTCATCCCCAATAGCAACAGCCTTAGCTAATTCGGTAACACCAAAGCTAACACATCATTAGCTTTGTACGATCATCTCTTTGCATAGAGGACTCACATATCATCCATTCTCTCCAAACTCAGTCCCTTGGTCTCGGGAATAAGGAACCACACATAGAAGAACATACTAAAGCAGAAACTGCCAAATATAAAGTATGTTCCATATCCATGTTTCCCAACAGTCTCCATCATATGTGGCACTGCCTGTGCGACGACGAAGTTGAAAAGCCATTGCTACATAAAGTCAGTGTACTCTAATCACGCCGGCAAGAGATTCTTACCGTTGCGGCTGCCAAAGCCACATTCATAGCTCTCAGTCTCGCGGTCGGGATCTCTGATACGATTATCCAGCAGCAAGGGCCCCAACCGAATTGGAAGAATGCGGCGAAGAGGAAGATGCATGACAATGCGAAGTAACCCACGCCTGGAATGGGCTCGCCTTTGACAGGAGGCTTGAATCGGACGTAGAATCCGATGACGAACATGGCTGAGCCTTGTGCGATAGACGTCCAGAGGAGGGACCGGCGTCGTCCAAGAGAATCGGCTGCAAAGAGTAGGAACGCAGCGCAAGTTACCATCTTTACAACACCGTATATGCCGGTCGCGAAAAGGCCCGTATCTGTTCCCTGGATGTGATTGAGTACTTGGTATTTGAAAACAAAAGGAACACGTACAACAATTCCCAGGTTTAGGAAGATTAGTGGTGCATAGTAGTTGATGGCATTGCTACTTGGGTGTTAGTGATTCTGCTTGGCCTCGAAGTGAGGACAGGATGTTCGTACGTTCCGGTCATCTGTTGGCAGACCATGAGTCCAATGGAAATCAGGGCTCGATTTCTGTTTCCCTTGATAGTCCACATCTCACGCTGCAAGTCCCAGAAGGTTGCGCCACCAATCAAACGGCGCTGAAGTTGGTTAGCTTCTCGGATTTGGCAAGAGGTCGTTGAAATCTGACCTCATTCTCAAGTTGTTCTCTCATCTCATCGAGTTCCATCTGGACATAAGGATGATCACGGGGTAGACTGCATAGTTGTCAGTAGGTTTGACTCGACAGACTTGGGGAATGTGCTGACTTCGTGATTCGAGACAAAACCTCCGTGGCTTTCTCCCAGTCATCGGTCTTTGCTAGCCATCTTGGAGATTCGTTGCAAAAGAACACACCAACAAACAAGCAGAGGGCAGGAATGGCTTGGAGCGCCAAGGGAACGAGCCAGGTTGAATTGTTCGTCGTCTTGGGCTTGAAGTTTCGGTAGCACCCCTTGTTCGCTGTCAGAAAGCCCCTTTCGCACTGCGGTTCGCTTTTCATGTGCTTACATAGTTGACCCAGAAGCTGAGCATAACACCGGTTGCGATGAACAATCTAGAGGAGGGGTTCAGAGTCAGCATTGCCTAATTTGGAAATTGATCAGAGTAGGAAGACGAGACATGGGTAGAGACTCTGACTCAGGAGGAGGGCAGGGGCCTCAACCATCCTCGGACACGCTCGATGGGGAAGAAAGAACTTGGAGAATACCTACTGGTAAATACCAGTCAATCCTCCTCGGATGGCGCGCGGAGCATTCTCGCTAACATATAGAGGTGTCAACATACTCGCCGCGCCAACACCAAATCCTGCGACAAGTCGACCAACATAAAGTCCATCACTATGTACGATGTTAGTCTATGCCGAAGAAATTCCGGAGAATGAAAACTTACAGATAACCTTTAGTCGCACATTGGATAGTTACACCGAGACATGTAACTCCAGCGGCGAGGAGCAGGGATGGTCTCCTGCCCCATTTGTCCGCAATATAGTATGCGATCAATGATCCGACTTGAGAGAACGTCAGTGAATTTCGATATCATTAGAAGGAAGCAATCTCGGATCCCGTGATTACGAAGAGGAAGTGCATACAGAAACATCCTCCTTGTAGGGTGCTAACAACTGCGTTTATTAGTTGAGCTTTGATATAGTCAGCTCCAGGGCTTACTGTTGCTGTTCAAGGTAGCGGCAATCTTTGGAGTTATGTTGTATTCGCTTACACGAATGAGCTGTAGCTTGCACAGGGAATTGGGCAGATACCTACGCCTTGAAAGCCTCCATCACAATTATGCCTCCAATAGAACCAATATCCCATCCGAACAGCATTCCACCAAAGCAAGCTATATATGTCAGTCTGGCGAATCTCTATTACCATCTTTCACGAAGCTGAGCCATAGCGTGAACGCAATGCATCATAACTTTTTAAGCACTGAGCAACCTCAGACTTCTTACCTGAACATGCTGCATGTAATGTTAGCTACGAAGTGGCCAAACAAAGGCTCGGGAGCCTTGTGTATCTTTCAGCTGATGGGTATATGCACGTACCTAAGACAAAGATTCGCCATCCGTAGATCTCGTGCGGATCTCTACCAAGTAATTAGTAATTGGAGCAGCTAGACATCTTCATTTCTCTCACGTCTTCATCGCGTCATTCTTGACAACTCTTTGTAGCAACCCCATATTTGCAATCGAGTGACTCTAATATCAGCAAGTGCTTTTCTTATCAAAAGCTGTGCGACAGCTGCTCGGGACAAATTCCAAACCACAAGGTTAAACTGGTGAAGACAGAAACATGCATACAGGGTGGGCAGCTAGCTATTCATATATTGAAATATTTCCTGGAGAAGGAGGAAGCATGTGCTTCATGCACCCAGCATACAGATCACCCTGGCCATTGTAACCCGTTCTCGGCTCAGAAGGGTCAAGTTCCACGGTGCAGGTATTAGCCACCCAATGGATCAATCAATAAAGTGGATTAACGTCCATCAACCACAAGATGATTGCATAACCAGCCACTAGGCTTTCTCTTTCAGATAAGGCAGTATCATGGATTGTTCACTTTGTACGAGGGGACTTGGCACCACACGCGGGTCTTGTATCAAATACCATTTTGTTTTGAAGGAGCCGTCGAGCCGTGACAGATGGAACATTGGCAACGGAATATGGAGAAGATGTGCAGTCTGATTGACAAGTGCTCCTCTTCGCTGTATGGACCGCTTACTCGAAAGACAGAAACAAACCAACAAATACGAAGACCAAGCTCAGATCCAAGAAGAATTATAACTTGTGACCAGACTTGCATAGCGGGGTACAACCAACCCATGCACACCTTGACAAAACTTCAACAAGAAAATATCAAATCTTGACTGAAAATGGATATGACAGCGGCACACTTACCTACCCGTGAACCGGTGCTCTTCGAATGATAGGCTATGGAAGTCCAAATTCGGTGGAGGGAACCAACTTCCTTTCGAAGTGTCGTCGAAGGCGGCAGGGCGTGGCTGATGGTGGGCTTAGTAAGTATCGTTTGATAGAGAGGCGTTTTCTTGGTGCCTTTAGCGTATTTGAGAGCACGCTTTCAATATTACCGCAACGAGGAAGCGAGAGCGGGAACATACGCCGAGGTAAATCAGGATCAATTCGGAAACTCCAGTGTAGTAAGGCACATATCAAAGAGCATTTTGAACAGACTTGAACACAGGTGAGATGTGTGCAATTTCAAATAGACGTATGAGATTTTCGTGGTCTAAGTCAATATCTACGATGAGATCTCCGCTACTAGCCACTTCGGGACCACTGGCTTGCTGTCCCAGCCATCTAAATATGTCGAAGGCTGGATATTCTCCCCTGATGGCTTCGCATAGATCGCCGTCACGTACCAAGCAGTTTCTCCCTTCTTGATCGTGTGTTGAAGAGTCGGGATGATGGTTCTGCTCTCGATGAGATTCGAGTTTGGATCGGCATTGACATGCATCGCCGTCCGTTTCGTGTCGACTTCCAGTGCAACAATACCAACTGCACCCTTGGATACAGCAAAAGCACCGACTGCTCCTGGCGAGCTTCCTTCTGGTGTGTTGAGATCGTAGTTTCCGATAATCTTTGGAAGAGTGCCCTCGAAAGTCTTCGAATTGTAGAGATCGAGATATCGGCCATGCGGCTCTGTTTCATTGTAAATTGCAAATGCTCCATCTGCAGTCATGACTTCCCGGCCTGCTTCAATTTTGTGGACCCGCAGATGCCAGTTCGGAGTTGCATCAACAGGTGGCAGGAGGTAAGTCTTGATCTTGACGTCTGGGAATGGCTTCCAGATAGACTTCAAGACTGGCTGGTCGTCATGTGTTTCGATGGTAGCTTCCTCACAGACGCGACGAGTCTTCCAGATGTCTCCACCATCATCAGACAATCCGAGTTGAGAAGCGAGAGCAAATTGTTCGAGAGTGTAGCATCCAGTAGGTACCGAATACCCGTATGCGCTGCTGTATGCAAAAGCCCCATACTTTGCGTGGGTGCCTTTCATCGGGTAGCTGCAAGCCTGACCGGATGACAGAATCAGACGATGGCCACCGAGATAGCTGATAATATGGCCAGGATGCTTCAGAGCCTTTATCTTCGGTATCAGGTTTGACGGATACGGCTCTTCTTTCGACGTCCAAAACGGGTGATCCTGAGGAACACCCAGGCATATAAATGCAAGACAAGCCCACATAGGGCTTTGTGGAGAGTTATAGTTTTCTGCCATGTATATATTTGGGAAGCAATAACCGACTGTCAATGTTCCGGTAGCACTCCAGATGTCTTTTTGGGTTTGCCACCACCGGAGGTTTCTAAGCAAAAGGCCTTTCACAATTCCCCATGTCAATGGAGCAGGAAGCTCAATGTCAGCATATGCACAGGCTCCCCAGAACCCAGCCATAGCGAAACGATAGCCAACACTGCGGCCAAATGGCGTCGCTCTACCCTCCTCGTCGAAGTAGTGAATAAAGTCCAGAGCATAATCTTGAGCTCTTTTCTTAAACTCAGCTGCCTTGGCTGGATCGTCCTCTCCTGCAAGTTTGGCATAGAGAAGTTGTAGGAATTGGATGGCGAAGCTTCCACTATAGTAATCCTGCTGCCAGACGCCCTCGGGCCCGTCGTTAGACCAGCCTTCACCACGGTAGAATGAGTTTAGATGTATGATATCTTGCTCGATCTTTTCCTGTGAATGCTTGCCCCCATTCTTCTTCAGTCCGAGATTTGCAAACACTCGGAACCAAAGCCCTGTGATTATGAATTAGCAATTTATTACTTAAAGTCAACCCACATAGCCGTTAAAGTCATAGAAGATACAAACAATTTGTGTTCGGCATACTGATGTTTATTAGCTTCTTCATGACCAGCTAAAGCATTCAAATCACTCACTTCTTCTCATTGATACTGTTTCCCAGCCACGTCTCGACATTCTCTCTCTCCTTTTCGTTCAACGACTCCCAGAATACAGGAGCGACAGCAAGTGTGAAACCCATCGGACACATTTCCACCATTCTCTGATCATTATCCCTTGGATCTCCCCAATACTCTGGGCTTTCGGGATTGGTTCCTACGCACTCGTCAACCAGACGCCCGGAGCCCGATGTCTCGGGGAATTCAAGACCTGATTTTCACATTTGGGAACTCACCCTGCTTCACAGCTTCAATCCATAACTCCGTACCATCATACGTTCCACCACCAGCAAGCAGAGAAGCCAAGCCCCACGCGGGTCTCCAAATGCCCTCAACTTCCGCAGCAGTCTGATCGAATCTCACAGCCGTTCCACCCGGAACTTTTATCCTCGCCTTGAGAGGCGAAAAATGTGCTTTCAAGGGATCAAGCAACGTCTTCAGTAATTCTTGGACAGATTCCCGGTCTCCAATATTGACTTCAGAGAATGGATGTTTGCCATCATAACCGATGACTAATTGTTTTGACTGAGCCATTTTGAGATCTCGGGATAATTTTGACAGGAAGAAGGAAAAGCGAACAGGAACAATCTTCGAATGGGTAAACTGATTGAATTTATGAAAACCTTTAACAATAATGCCATTCACCTAGACATATACCCCCGCATACAAGAGTGGGACCACTGCGGCGTGCCAGGGCTCGCGACAACCCTCGCCGAGTCGTCATTGCGTAGCATGCAGTGTATGTTTGATGAAGGTGCATGAAAGAGAGGAGAAGGAGCCGGCGCGAAGGTTGGCGGCTAAATTCGAAGTTCCGAAAGCAGGAAAGTCTGACACCAGGGAAGGCTTAACGCTGCCGACCCTCAATACTCCGATGTATACTTTCAAAATATCAAAATGTGATACCGGTTCGACAATTACAGGGGTTCTGATTTAGCTTAGTAGAAAGTCATTCGATAATTCGCATACAAAGTTACATGAGAGTTTCTGACGGGCTCGAGATATGTAGGACTTTGGTTAAAAGCTAAGCATTAAGGCGGAAGGTAGACTTTCTGTGTACCTCCCGCTGACTTAGACGAGCTGGGTACGAGGGTAGACAAGTTCAGCGTCAGAAGTCAGAATCACAGCTACAGTATTAGGGGCTCCCTGGGAGAGAAACGCCCTAGCTTAACTCTACTTGGAAATTTTCGAGTAAGAATCTAAAGCGGGAGGCGAACCGCAGTCTATAATACAGTATATTATATAGTCTTCATATCTCTCACGTGCTTTCGTGGTCGTGGCAGCTGTATCCCAACACACAAGTTGACACACTCGCACCCCCACTGCTGCCCCTCATTTACAGGTCATTTCACGCACGCCTCGTAGTTTGGA
Organism: Neospermospora avenae; assembly: GCA_014282315.1. NCBI lineage: Eukaryota > Fungi > Ascomycota > Leotiomycetes > Helotiales > Ploettnerulaceae > Neospermospora > Neospermospora avenae. The sequence goes on from JACBAH010007571.1 coordinate 29,395, forward strand.
AACGTGAACGATTGTACTTCTACATTTATTGCTCTACTTTCTTGATCTATCATTCTCACCCGTCTCAAGAAAGTGCTCCAGACCAGACTCGATGCTTCAGAATAGAGGTCAGCGCTCTCAAAAGACCAGATCGCACCTGTTCTTACGAAGAGACACCAAAAAAAAACCTCAACACATCATCACCAGAAATTATTCTGCAATATCAGTCCCAGCCATACTCAAAATCTCAGCTAATTTTTGTCTGGCACGCTTGTTCTCGGCTTCAATCTCCTTCTCCAGTTCATCGCTTCTCAATTCGCTTTCCCGTCTCTCGGCAGCGTCATCGCCGTTCAAAATGTCCTTGCTGAGATACGACGTGCTCGATCTCCTTGAGGCAGACAAATCCACCACCTCTGGCGTGTATTGGAACTTGAGCAGGCTTGCTCCGGCCTCCTGACTCTGGTGAGTCGAGCTTGATTGTGAGAGCCGGTAGGAACTGGGATACATTGTCCTCCATGGCGTCGGCGTCGATTGGCTCCTCTTTAATCTTCGTGATCTTCCGAGGCGGTGGTCGAGGGGGCCAATTCTGCAAAGTTGCAGTACTTGCAATGCTTTCGCTCTGTGAAATTGAACGGCGGCGCTTGCGTGATGCGTCAGCATTAATCTCGATGATCTCGGACTTGATTTGTGCAGCGGTTGTCTTGCTTCTGTTACCATTGACTTTTGGCTGTGAGTCTGCTTCATGGAGGACGACGATGTCCTCCGGGCGAAATTTGATTTTGTCCAGAACCTGTTGCTTGACATCCTCCCGGTCGATCTGCTTCTTCAGGTCCTGTGGATTTGATTAGCGCTGCAACCATTAGGACAACCATACTACGTTACCTGGAGCTTTGTGTACGCATGTCTTCTCTCGTAAGGCTGCATTATGTTCCACGAACGCCATTCCTTGCGTTCACGGTTATTAGCAATAACATGGCCGGGATAGTTGTAGACGTAGTTCTTGTTCACTTCTTGAAGACTCGTAAGGGCCACCTTTCGTTCTGGCTCAGTGAGCTGCTCCCATGGATAGCAGTGGAGCTGGGGAGGGTAGGGCACGATGCTTAGAATCTCTAGAAAGTCTGAAAACTTGTCAGATCCATCAAACTTATCAACTGGGAACGCAAAAAGCAACTCCTCAATGTGACGGACATAGTACGACCCTGCTGCAGCATAGAGTCATATCTGCTTGTTCCTTGCCATGCACGCGCGTGCCAGCGAACTGGTTCGTCAGTCTCAAAAGCTATATTACACAAGGAGCTTGAGCTAACCCAGCAGTTGTTGCGATACCGTGCTTCTTGAAGCTGACCGCGTCCACTCGGTGTGATCTTATGATATAATTTCCTTGTCGACACATTCTCTGTATTTCAGAGTCAGCGTTCCATTGTGCTTTTCTTGTGTTGATTTGGGCACAGACGAGTCTCTGTAAATCTCGCGATCTAGAAGCGTATTCTGCCTCTGTGTAACGCATCTTAGGGGTTGGGTAATTATGAGACCTAGATGGTTGTCTTACTTATAGTGAAGTCACTAAATTCCACTCTTTCTGAGTCATTCATTAAAGTCATGGTAGCATTACACTTGTTGGCATTTGTTCTTCTTGATCAAGTCCAAGATCCACAAGCAAATTGATAGCGAGGACAAATTCTATGAAGCACGCGATAGGAGCATGTTAAAACACGAAAGCATTTCGGAACTTCAGCCGATTGTGTTTATAATGTCACGGAAATTCTTCAAGACCCATGTTTGAAATTTATGGAAATTACGGAAATAATTTGGCACTTCTACGTGCTTCGTGAAGGAAGAACTGTAGCTATTGGCCACGTTTGATGACCTCGACAGCTGCTCTCCGCTAGAGTCACGTTTTGGACTCCATGTACTGCTCGGTGTCTCTTTTAAAGTTCTGTCGTATCTTATTAATAACATTGTGCACTCTGTACAGCTCCGTATCGATGGCTGTTTTCCATGACGATGGTCTCTTAGCCGCCCCCCAATCTTTCCTATGCTTCAAAGTGTTATCTCAGTCGTCAAGAACTTTATATTCAAGACCGAAGTAATCACAATAATGAACCTCCATCTGCGCGACTTTCTCCTGGAACTCTCGGGAGACTGCCAATATCGCCCCCTCCAATTTGACTGTCGAATAGGAGGTAGAAACATCTTCGGGCAGCCAACAAGCATAGGTTCCACTACCCTGAAATCTGGCAGCTCGGTTTGTCGCCATGTCTGCCTTCCAATCCGGATTGATTGTGGAGTTAGGACGAGGAAACATTATCTGTCGCTGTACCAGATCGGGTAAGCCGAGTTGACCAGTATCGCATATGACTTCGAATACAGCTTCGAGTGATGTGAACGACCTTGCAATCATCGTTGCCAGCCACCACATCGGCTTTAGATAAAACTTCTATCTGCAATCCGATTCAATGTTCCAAGCTTTTTGCACCTCCTCCCAGTTCTGGGTAAGTCCTACGAAGATACTCAACATGCAGATAATCCAGTACATACACGCACTACATGTCACAGAAAACTCCCACGTCATGGGATACATCAGAGCCTACGTTTAGGTAAATTTAGTAGGTTATGTCTCTAAATAATAATCTCGGGACATTCAGAAAGGAAGAATGACGCTACGTACCTCGTATGAACAAACTTTGGCCTTGCAAAGCTCCACAAACACCTTGAACACTGCAGCTTGTAGACGACCTCGTATGAACATCCCGCGGATAATGCTTGTTAAATTGGAATTGATTGTGGATATGTTTCTGGTGGCCTGCTCGAACTTGTGATCGCGAGCAGAAACTTCTTGATATCTAAGACTCATGGCCTCGTCGTGGATGTATCGGATAAGGTTCGCCCGTGCTTCTTCTGATTTGTTCCCCGGAAACTTGTATCGTTCAATGTCCAGTTCCTTTGGTCGACCATGACCCCGACCGGATATTGCTGTGAATGACATATTTGAACTAATCATGTCGTGGTAAACCTAATTTCGATGTCATGATTTAGTCAGGGTAGTTTCGGAAACCAGAAGAAGTCCCTGATGGAGTGCAACACGCGACGGTCGCGATTGCCAGTTCAAGATCGAGCCAGATCCAATCCTTAATAAGTGAAGCGAGACCTGGACGACCTACGAAGGACGACATGTTTGACTCAACAGTCACAAATCACTGTCAAATTCACGGGAGTATATCAAGAACATAGCCTGAAGTGATGTCTCAAGTCAAGTACATATCTGACAACATTACTCCGATCAATAGACGATCTTGGCGGTCTGTCTCGAACACCAAGTCCTTGAGTTGCCTCGCTGGATATGATAGTCTCATAAACTTCACATGCATGCTGGGTACATAGCAAAGATAGTCTGTCAATTGTGAAGCGACAGAGCCTCAAGAGATCCGCTTCCTTCTTCGTTCCTCTATTTGAAGATCATTTGAGATCACTTATCCTAGTTTCGACTTATGCCCACGCTACCACATTTCTTACAGGTTGTTAATCAGAAGCCAAGATGTGTTTAGATTTGTATTCTGGTATTATGTAAGCCATCTCTCGGGTAGGCAGTCCTGATTACTCAATCTCACAATCGTGCCCAGGTTAGCGCGATAGCTAGAAAGTAAATCTGCTTGACACTCAGCCTGAACAGTCCATCAGACATCTTTGCAGATGCAGACTCGAGATTAGCTTCCCTCCGAGAATTCGTTGTCTCTGAAACTTTTCACATATTTCACTCCGGGTCAGCATCTTCTCATGATGCGATGGTAAATTGAGCAGCTGTCCGGCGTCGTCTTCGAGGCGAGACAGAAATTGTGAAGTCATGATTTATTCTGTATCTCAATATGGGATGTGTAGAAAAAATCTTGAAAGGCTCCTCTGGCTATGGTAGGGAGCTGAGATATCTCGAGCTCAACTAAAATCGGCGCCGCTGATGAGATTATGTCAAACGTTTCCCAACTCTCCGAAAATGTACTCCGCAGACCTCCCCAACAGACTGTACGCCACAGACGCCCATAAATCCTTTTTCCCAATCTGAAAAATCTCCTCTACTTGTTGCCACGCTTCCTCTTCTCCTTAGCAACTTCAATCTTGCCCTCCAGATCGCGTTGTTCGCGCTTCATTTTCGCTAGGCGCTCTTCGATTTCAATATCCTCAGTTAGCTGCTTGACCTTTTTTTCGTATCTCTCCAGCTCCTCATCATCAGACGTGTCGATGACGAGGTTGACTTTCCGATCTTGAAGCTCGAATTTGGGTCTCTTAGCGTGTGGAGCGTCAATGTCGAAATACTCATGAACAACCTCCTTCTTGACATTTGTTTCAAGTGGCTCAACGAATTCGACAGCATCCTCGATCATAGGGATGTCAACGCGCTCCCGCTTGATGACTGGCTTTCTGTCTTCTTCGTCAGAATCGTCAATAATGATGATGTCTGATTTTTTCCTGGAGGGAGGGTTTGTAGGATCCTGTCCGTTTTCCCAGGCCATATTGGCTATCTGAACTCAAGATTAGCAAAACTATCTGTAATCTTGTCTGTCTGGGAAATACCTTCAGAGCGCTGAAAGCGGCCTCTCTCTCCTTAGGATACATTCTTCCATAGATTCGCCACTCTGGAAGATAGTCATCGTCATCGAAGTATGGCATTGGAAGTATGTCACCAGCTTTAGCTTCGCGGGCTCGATGGACGTGTTTCTGGTTGATTACCTGAAGCTCGGCAAGGGCGGTTTTGCGCTCGAGCTCGCGAAGATGGTTCCAAGCAAAGGAGTGCAGAGGCGCAGGATACTTCAAGAATTTGCCGCTATTCAAGCATTCTTGTAACCTTAGATCTAGCTCCCATATATACAGGGGCTTGACGTACCTGCACTTCGATAGTAGAAGTAGAAATCGAATGAGTATTCTCCAACATATAAGAGATCATTTTGAGACACCTCCACAGGAGGTTGAATGATACCACCAGTGAGGCTATAGAATCAGGACTGAGATGGCGTACTGTATGTGAGCAAACTTACCTGGAACCAAACTGCAGGCCATGCTTCTTGAAGCTAGACTCATCCACCTTGCTAGCATCATAGAAATTCTGTTGTTCCAATGCCGCTGAGGCATCTACTTGTGCTCTGCGATGAGCAGCGATGGACAGCTTGGTTTCTTTGCGCTCGACCCTGAAGACATTGACTTTGATGCATCCAGCATCTTCGACGTCGACTACCTCGAAGCCGTTTTGCCCGGCTCCCGTCTCGTCTGAAGCAACAGTTACTAATGCCCACAGCTCTGAAAGCGTAATGAAACTTACCGATAGAAAGACCACGAAAACTCAGCTTTGAGCCTAACACTTTGCGCCTTCCGAATACTGCTTTAGAACCGTCTACCTCCCCGACGTATTCCGTATCGTCACTTGATGAGTTATCGTGACCCTCTGCTCGCTGTTGAATGGCGTCACAGCATATGCCTTGACTCATACCTGGAACAGCCACATGCGCATGAACGGCTGTATACTTGCCAAATTTGAAGCCTTTATGAAGTTTAAATTCCACCTTGTAATCGACCCCGGCTTCTCCTACGATGTATCGACTACAGTCGTGTCTCGCAGTGCTTCTTCGTATCTTTGTATCCTCGTACTCATCAAAGTACGTTCCATTATCGCATCTCTTGATCCGAACTTCGAACGTACCACGCTTATCCTTCAGGATTGCCATGGTGAACTTCGATTCTTCAGCGTGATCTCGCGTCTTCAAATATGCTGAGAGGAGAGGACTGGGCTCTAGAATGATACTATCAGCAGGGAACGACCATAGACCAATGTAAGTCTCATTTTCCTCTCAAAATCTGACATCGACAGCTCTGTATACTCAACCCCCACTAACCTGGAGGAGAGAAAGAGTGGTGAGAAGACCTACCTATATCCCAATGAAACAAAATCGAGCGTATCGGGATTTTATGAGCCCTGGTGTGGCAATACGCAAGTAAACTTGCGAGGTAGAAGTTGAGTTGCGATTATTCTTCTTCTGTTGTAGAAAGGAAGTAGAAAGTAAGAAGAAGGCAGGAGCAATGCGAAAATCTGTATTTTTGCTTCACGACTAGAGGGTATTTCTTCAATATAGTGAATACATACTCACAATTTGACTGTCCACGGGGTGAACGACACTGCGCTCCTTGAAAGGAAGAGGCGTGAAGAGACATCCATATTTACTATCTAAGGATCCAGACTCCAGAAAGCAAGAACGTGCGAGGGTAGAAGATGATAGATAGATATTGACGTGGACAAGTCAACAATAAAGCTGAAATCAAAGCATTTGTCAAGTACAAACCCTGAGGCATCTCACATCGACTGGATAGAAAGTTTCTTCAGAAGCAGAATTTACTGGATACTTTCCTTCCTTGATATACAGGCACAGCATAGCAGTCAACAACGCGGATATTCATGTCAAACCTCATCTCATCTCGTCACATCTCATCTCATCTCAACGCTCCCGACCAGGGAAACTTCCCAAAAGCCCATGCTGCCATCAAGCATCCTCACATCGTCACACCATGGTAGCTTCATCACATCTCACCACAACATCACGTTTCAACCTGAGCATCTCAATCCAATCCATACCAAGAAGAACAAGTTCCAACATCATCTCATTTCGCGAACAGATATCTATCATGTCCCCTCCCTCACTTCTCTCCCATCAGCGTGTTTGAATCATCATTTGCCTTAGAGCTCCTCGCCTCGCACTCTATGCATAACAGGAAAGAGTACGGCACGGCACGGCATAGTCCAGCGCTCATCGTACACCTACCTATCACCACAGCTCGCTCATGAAATTTCTAGCGTCTCGACAAATCCACTCCACACCATATACTACAATTCCCCAATCCCCTTCTCGGTCGGGCATTGAAGAGCTTAACCCGAGCCCAGAATCTCAAACATCAAGCAGAATTCCTCCCTAGTTACAAAAGGTATGCGTGTGTGTATAAGAGCGTACAAGCTCAAAAAAGAGAGAATGAGCGACGCTTCCCAGGAAGCTCCTCTCCCTCATTCAGAAGCAGAAAACTAAACATTAAAAAGTCCCTATGAGAATCCCCCCACTCCCTCACTCATCAAGCTCTATAGGTTTCGCCCTACTCCCGTCCGGACTCGGTGGGCTCACGACCGTCGTCGGCGTGGTGACTTTCTCCTTCTCACCGTCCCCCTCCTCATCAATCACATCCGCCATCTGCGTCTGCGTCGTATCGCCTTCCCCTTCGAGCTGCGTCTCACCCTCTGGTGGTTCCGAGATACTCGAAGCTTTTTCACGGCGTTTGCGTCGAGCTTTCCTTTCTTCCTCGGCATTATCCCTCCTCCGTGCTCGGCGCATACTATCTCTGCGCTCCGTCTCCTCTGCGTCGTTCGCACCGTCGGTCCCACGCATACCTTGTAACAACAGCGCTGCTCGTTCCGCGACATCATCTTCCTCCCCTTCCTTCCCAGGATTCATCTCAGGACTCATAATTCCTTCAGTGCTAACAGATTCAGGACTCTTCAACGCATCCTCGATCTCCGGAATTTCATCCGGATCAGGAATATGCTGCCCAGACGCGACCCTAACCTGATACCTATTCTGTAACCTCGCCCTCCTCCTCCTATCCCTCTGATCTCTCGCCTGCGGCGCCGCCGCCCGTAATTTCTCCAGCAGCGAATCCATAGCTCCCGTAGAAGTTGGTGAAGGCGGTGCACTTCCATCTGCACTCCCCGTAATCTTAAGTTGCGCATGTTTTCGCTTCATAGAAGCCTCGTTACGTTTACGTGTTGCTTCTACAACGACGTTCTTTTCGCGTGATTTCTTCCATTCAGTCACGAAGATGGCGAGTTTGGAGAAGAAATCACGACGCGCGTTTTCATCGGCTGGGTCTTCGCCGTAGAAGGTCATGATATCATCGTAGGTACGAATCATGTCTTCGAGGTAGAGTTGCATTTGTTCGGCTTTCCGTCTGGCGTCTTTCATGGAGCGTTGGACGATTTGAGAGACGCGGTCTTGGGGATGGAATTTCTTAGGGTCGCTAAGGTTACCGGAGTCGAGTGACATTTGGACGTTCTTAATGTTGTCGATGTAGCGTTTTGCATCTTGTTGAAGTTGTTCTACGTTCAACTTTTGCGAGGTGACGACACCTCCAATGTCGTCGGTGAAGCCTTCCCATTCAGGGTACTGGGTCCGGACGATGCGCTCCACGAGATCGGCGAAGGTAGACTCGTTCTTGTCATCCTTCACCATGCCGAGTCGTGCAAGAGAGCTTAGCTTGAAACCGCTGGCCTGCTTGTTCGAGTCGTTCATGTAATTACCGATATCAAGAATGAGTCCCAGAACATTCATCAGAGATACAGAGTCGCGCAGCGATTCCGATACCGCTACAACTTGTTTGAGCTTATCTGAAACTTCGTCATATTCTTGCTCGAAGGTTCGTGTTAAGGCGAGAGCACGCATCCTTGATTTCCAGTAATGATGGAGCTCGTAGGCCGTTTGCAGGTATATTTGATCTTCTCTCGTCAGCTCGGTGGGATCCATCTCGCGGTTGTCCTTGTTAGCATCAGGTCCAGTCCAATCTTTGCTGTATGGTGCCATTAACTTGGCAGTATTTTCGGGCACATTGCACATGTCTTCTTTCTGTAAGAAATCCATGACAACAGCATTGTCCAAGACTTCTTTGTCACAGTGAATTACCATCTGAACAATCTTCTCCACGGAGTAGCTTGAGAACTTGGCAAGAGAGATTTCTAAACTTGGTTAGCACTGACACATGGCAGTGAAATAATAATACTTACGGAACGTCCTCATCAAATCACTAGAGATGATCTGCTTCTTGTCCGTTTTCTTGCCAGCACCCTTGCCGATTTGTTTGATATCCTTAGCTAAGAAGAGCTTTTCTACCTCGTCAAGAACACCCTTTCTTGAGAGTTCGGCATACTTCTCTTCCTTTTCAGCAGCAGTAGGTGCATGTGCAGCCCAATGAGTAGTCAAGGTAGTATCGACCTTCTCCCAATGGAGTGCCTTGAGCTTCTTTTTTGGTCTTGCAACAGGCATGCCAAGTGTGGGTGCTAAACTGTAAGATGCTTGATTTAAGAAGCCTCCAGATTTCTTGCCGGGCATGGGCGGTGGTGGTGGAGGCATCATTCCGCCTTGCATAGGGGGTGGGGGA
>JACBAH010007572.1:0-38649 GCA_014282315.1 Neospermospora avenae
GTATCTATACGATATAAATCCGGAAATCTGAAGAAGCTAATTATCCGCCGTATCTTGAAATGTTTTTTTCACTATAGGAATACATAAGAATCTCTATAAAGTTATAGGATCTCAGCTACATACAATCATTTTAGAGCTATGTGAGATATATCAGGACCTGAGCAAGTTATAAAAATTCTGAAGAAGCTATTATCATATCCCCTTTTGCCGTGACTTGAAAAGTAGTGAAAAAGAGTGATTTTATATCTTACAAGCTATCACCCCTTCTAGAAATCACTGCCATGTATATATAAGCCGATCATTACCATCCAAATTCATGTTCAGCGATGTCAGAAAAAAAGTGTGGCAATTCGGTTTTTTGCCGTAGAATTAAGGTCATCTCTAATTTCGTGGTCTGTCCCTTTAGATCCCCTCGCATCGATCCTCAATCATCCCTACCATCGCACGAAGCTTGGAACGTGATAGTGGAAGCTCCAGGAAAGAAAATGGAACACCAAGCCAAGGCGTCTGGAAGGTATGTGACGGTTTGGTCACCAGCACTCGTAGGACTTACCTGATTGGGATCGCGCTGTTTATCAGATGAAACGGTTTCAACTTTGCGGAGATTCTGTACTGCTGACAAGATTGAAACGAAACCAGCTTTGTAAGACTACCTAACTACGCTTCCTCAGACTAATCAACTTACTGTTCGAAGATTGCCGCTCCTTAATGAACCCGTTCTGGGCTTTTCGAAGGTCATAATACGTAGTTCCGTAGAGTTCTCGATATCTAGGGGCTGTTACTCCTGGTGAGGTGTTTTCCTCTTGCCTTAATACTAAGGTGTCCCCTTCCACCTTGTGTCTTACTATAGCTCGAGGCTGCATAAACCAAATACCTGGGAGAGTTGATTCATAAACTTCGAAGCGGATAAGGTTCGAATAAACAGCAGAAGTCGTAGATATGATAATGAACCTTTGAGTTATACGCTCTTAAACTTCCCATTCGAAGAAGTCTTAATAGTAATAGTAATACATCGAACTGCACCTCCGAAATCAATTCTCTACCCAATTCTAATGCCCATCTACTCGAGTACCGAGTACTACGCTCTAATCGTGCCGGAGACTTCCACCAGCTCTTCTGACCGGCTCATGCTTGAAGATAGTCACATGACCCTAAGGTAGGTGTGGCAGGCAGAGGGGCATGTGCTTCACTTCAAACGATACCGCCACTAACAGGAGTTGTGGTGCCTTAGGTTAGCACGATTACCTCCGAGCTGAAACAAGCTTAACACCATTGTTCCTTTCCTCAGACCTCAAACCTCAGACCTCAGACCTCAGACTCTCAGATAATCCACGAAAGAAAGTCTATAGGTGTAATACAGCACAGATAACGTCTCCGTTTTCCCGCCTGCCGGGCTCTTGATCTCCGTCCAATCTTTTCGCATCGCAACAGTGAGATGTTTCCTCAAGGCCGTCCAGTCGCGCAAAACATGTGTGGATGTCCTGAATGTCGTCTGGTGTTCTGCGTCCACGATGATGTTCGATATTCGATGTTGCGACCGCTGTCTCAGAGGCCGTGTGGAACAAAAATGAATGCGCAGAAAGAACATGATATATAACGGCAGAGGTGTTCCTTCCAGTCTCTCCATACAAATCACATCATCTTAGCCATTCACAGTAGTATATCATTATCGCAACTTTTCACATTAGCACTTCATCATGTCCAACTCTCGCCAAGACTCCGCTGTCGCAGAGCTTGACAAGCTAGGAGATGTCTCGAAAGAAGAATACGCCCAGATCCTATCCAAATTCCTGGCAGATGTTGACTTCTTCATGCCACCTCAAGAGTATGACTTCTCTCTCGAAGAACCTGTCATGGCCTATTTTGCCAAGCAGCCCAACTGGCCTGCTCACCTCACAGCAAAGGCCGTCTACATGGCCAAGTGGATGTCTACCGGACTCGGCATGTGCTACCCATTCGCCGAGAAGGACATCCAAGTCGCCTATGGCATCCACGCCACTTACGTTCTCTTCATCGACGACATCATCCACGAGCTTGGAGATGCTCTCGACGAGTTCGAGCCCAGGCTCGTATCCGGACAACCACAGAAATCGCCGATCCTGCAGTCCTTGGTCAACTTCCTCCTCGACAACCGCACCTACATGGGCCCATATGCCGCGGCAATGAACACCAAGGCCACTATCGAGTTCATCTGCGGCTGCATCATGGAACGGGACTACGACGGAAAGATCGTGCCTCCCGTCGGCGCAAAGAAGTTTCCTGGCTACTTCAGGGAGAAGACTGGCTACACCGAGCCATACGCACACTTCTGCTTCCCAGAGAAGACATGCCCTGAAAAGGAGTATTTGCACGTGTACATGCCATGTGTCATGGATCTCATCGAATTCATCAGCTACTCCAATGATATCCTTTCTTTCTACAAAGAAACCGTCGTCGGAGATGAGCGCCTGAACTACATTTGCAATATTGCCAACACACACGGCCTCAGCGCTGTTGATGCGTTGAAGTTGGTCTGCGAGCAAGTTACTGAGAACGTCCTGACGACGCGAAAGGTGTTGAAGGATTATCCCGCGATGAGGGATACCACCGATGAGTTTTTCCGTGGCTACATTGCTTGGTACTTGAACCAGACGAGGTACAAGCTTACCGACATCGCTGTGACGGACAAGAACGGCAATCTCTTCGACCTAACGCCTGCGGAGCCTAAGGCTCTGGTCAAGGAGCCAGGCAAAGTCCTAGCAAGCAGCCTAGGGAAGAGAAAGTGCTGTGAAATTGAAGGCGGTCTTGACGAGGCTGTCCAGGTCACTGCAGTATAAGCGCAGTCGGATGAAGGCGTGGTTTCCTTCCTCAAAAGTACATGCAGTGCGGGTCACTGTTGTGAAAGGGTGGTCAGGCCAGGACGAGTTTTCGTTCCAAGATTGGCGGGCAGGAGTCAGGGTATATAGCATACTTGGTGCTCATGGGCATTTGTAATACAGCGACATCATAGAACACTCATAAGATTAATTTGAAGAAGAGAAAATTTATTTCTCATCATACAAAAGCCACTTCTGTACTCATGCCTCATCTGTGATTCGAACTACTGCCGACGATGGAGCAGAGGAACTCGGCTTTTGAATCCTTTTTACAACCACAATCTTGGTGTATATTCGCCTGATCTTCTTTACAGAGTCAACGTGCGTTGGTCTGGCGAGAGGACAAAGATAAGAATTGAGCTCAGAGCTCGGTAAGGGTACTGAGACTTGGCCGGCATGGGGCGTATGGAGTATCAGCTCAGTATTTGCATGGATTTCATGACATCTTAAGCGATAAAGGTTCAAATAACGAGATAGTTTCGCCTTGTCCCCACAACTCCAACTCTAGCGATGAGGCTACTGGGCTGACAGTCAAGTGAATTTCATCTTTAAGAAAAAGCGTACCAGGTCCTGCCTTCTCTATCGGGGCTGAGAGCAAGGCTCTACCTTCCTGCTTCTCTGTTTTGTATATCTTGTATTGATTGTGCGGTACAGAAATATGCTGTAGATTCCAAAGCCGCCGTTCTATATTGAGGTAACTGTTATAGTTTCTCGCCATTTACGCATAAGCAAAGGGATTAATCCTCTTTGTTTACCACATTGATACTCGTAGTTTCTTTCAAGTCCCCGGCATCCTTTTCTCGAGCTCTCTCTGCCAAGAACTACAGTTCTCCAGCGAAGCCGTACTCCTCCAGCTCTGGATCTCTGTGGATATATCAGTTAGTAAAAAGGTATGCAAGGCTCGTTGAATAACTTACTTCTTATTCCATAGATACATAGCCATAATCGTGAGGATGCCGCCGGCTGCGAAAGCAGTAGCCATAGGGAAGCCAACTCTGTACGTCGGGCTATCGGATACTCTCCAGGCACGCAATGGAATCGTAGCATGGCCAATTTCTAACAATAGGTTTTTGTTAGAAACTTCTCTAGTATGTTTATGACGTACCGTACAAACAAGAGTGACCGTCAAGCCAACAAGAACGGCTCTCGCTTCAAGTTCCTTTCGCAGAATTTCAGCCATCCAAGCCGTGATGGAATATCTATGCATGATTGAGTCATTTATCATGAAAGATTGGGGGATGGGGGCTTCTAACCCAATGCAGAGGTAGCAAAAGTCAAGAAATAGAAGACCATGATCACTGTATCTGAACCTGGCCATCCAGCAAGAACACCGACGGCGATGACTTATATCCCCGCAGCGAAGATGGAAACCTGCCAGCGCCACTTCTTCCAATCACTAATTGCATTCAGACTAATATTGCAAACAGTAGAGATCGAATACCCTCCCAATGGTATGAGGTTGACTTTGTCAGTGCTGAAAAGTGGTGTGCCATCCGATGATTTGAGTCCCTGCAAGAGCATTAGCCAAGGACGCGTAAAAGGAGTTCCGCACATGCAACTTGAGGAAAAGAAGGAAGTAAGAGTTAGCGCATTGGCTCCATACAAATTGAAGGTAAGATACGATGAACAAGTACGTCACAGGACTTCGAAACATCAGAACCAGTTTCTTATTGAGCTGCTTTGCGGATACTTTCTCCTGAACAGTCGTGCCTTGCCTACTCATTCGTAGACGTGCTAGTTGGCGTTCGGATTTGGTAGGCCAGAGAGCTCTGGTATTGGCATGACTATCTGGAATGATGAGAAGCCCAATGAATCCCCAGACGATGGTACCAAGCACAACTTTCTTCTGGATTCTCGAGATTCCAAGAAGCGGAGGCGGGGATACTGCATTTACGTCTCTAACATCGGCGTACAAGGCACTCTCCCCAAAATGGTCGAGGTTCTGTCCAAACTCGAACTTAATCATACGAGTGCAAGTGTCGGCGAGATTAATCGTGTTGGCTTAGAGCGAGCTCTCAACGAAGCTGTGAAATCAACACATCCTCTGATCATCGAACATCCAGTGGCGAAATAGCCTGTTCTATTAGTTAGCCCAACAATAGCAAAGTGCATCGTTGGGATGAAGGCATCTTAGTCAGACCTAGTTTTGAATTTCTTGTCCGACCATATCAAGTCTCTAAACTTTAGTTGCAGGTGTCGGTGGGAGCCAGGGGCAGTTGTTGTATGGGATCAGGTCGGTACTTTTATTTCCTAATTATATGTTGTTACTAAGTGCTCTGCAAAGAACCGCGGCTCATTCTGCGGTTCCTGATTTTATAAAATAAGGACGGGGAAAGGAGACACATGGTACGAATGATACCATACGGAAGTGGTTCCTCAAGAATTCCACTTCGAATGAAGCCGTAGAGTCAGATATGTTATCAGGAAGTTTCGTTCAGACGGCACCAGAAGTATTCTTGTACCACATTTAGTAATTTTAGTCCCCCGCATCGCCCCTCGGATGTCTAGACGCCATCTCAATGGTGAGTATTTGTTACCTGCACTCTGGCCAAAAATCCAGAGGTGAACAAAACTTTTGGTGAAACTTATAACCAATTAAGAGTCTCCTAGCATCTACACCCACGATTAACGTCGTCACGGTGAGCTCCTTCAAAATCATAACAAACGCTTATGATTTCTAACACTCTACTTGCTTCTCGGTCAGATTCCGCCTCATTACGTGGATTTCTGCCTCATCGCAGGTAGTTTGTAGTTTTGCTGTTTTCAACTTTTGATTTACTAGTAATGTTATTGCTGCTAGAACATTCAAGTTTTTTGCAATTCTAGGGAGGTTTTGTGGTTTTGTAATTTTTTGGCGTTTTATATTTGAGGGCGATCTCGCTTGTTGTACCAGCTGGTGTCAACATCAAGATATCTTACCATAGTCGCAATGGCCTCCATCAGCGAGTTATAATTTCAAAAAAAATAATGGATGATGCAAATTTTGGACTCGCCACACCAGACACGAAATACTGGGTCCTAATCGTCAAAAATCTCAACATTCTTGCTAATCAAAACCCCCGCTGCGAAGTCTGTTCCCAAAGACTGATTAACTCGCCTCATACCAGACATACACCTCCAGCAATAAAGTCTAAATCCTCATATGGAAACCTGTTGAAACTTTATGCTAGCGTGCCATCTGTGCTTGAATGCAGAGGTAGATCGTCTTAATATATTTGGTGCTTGACCTCACGCAAGCCAGTTCCTCTCTCTACTCTTCAGCATTGAACGAAACATGATTAAGT
This sequence comes from Neospermospora avenae, assembly GCA_014282315.1. Classification (NCBI taxonomy): domain Eukaryota; kingdom Fungi; phylum Ascomycota; class Leotiomycetes; order Helotiales; family Ploettnerulaceae; genus Neospermospora; species Neospermospora avenae. The sequence continues at coordinate 6,140 of JACBAH010007572.1, forward strand.
ATCGTGGTGTATTGATGGTCTTACTCGAAGGCATCCTGTAAGTATTGTGGAGACCTTGATAACGCCAATTTTCAGATATTGTAGTCAAGCGAGCAGACAGACAGGATATGAGTGATTAATTTCGTGGAACACGACCTCCGTGACAATAACGACGGTGTACTGACTCACCAGGCCAGCATCCATATGTGTGGTAAAAGAATCTCTGGCACCCCTTTCGGTGAACAAGAAACCTGACAATCATATTCCTACAAGCTATACATAACTACGATGTTTGCCACCTTCCATTGATCGTCTTCTTCCGTACCTAACATATCATTAGCAGAGAGCGCAAAGTAGGGAATGTAGACCCCGACTTACCATGGGCGCCAAGACAAAAACACCAACCCATAATGCAAGAACAGTACCAACAAGACTCAACTTGTTGAAACCCTTTCCAAGGATGTCAAACGCCATGCTAGGTGCGACTCTAGTACCGAAAATGTCAATACCATATGCAAACACTAAGCTGGTACTCTCCAGGATTGCTGGGCTGGCAATCACATTCTTAACTCCGATGACCTCTCTTTGATGACTGAGAACCATCTTGGGGTCGAACTCAATAAGTGGGTGGTATCTGAAGAGACCTTCCTCCGCTTCCAGGGCTGTAGGATCACGACCAACGAGTCGACGAGGATCGAGAAAGGTTCTAGGGATTCCAATGATCGAATTCGAGCCTGCAAGGGTGCATAGAATCTGGCGGGTGGTAATACCTTGGCCAGTTTGTGTGACAGCCATATGACTGATGGCTTCAGGAATCAAATAAGATTGCGTCACAACGTAAGGTAAAGCAGGCTCAGCATTTGCATGGTCGGTAGGTGCCACGCTTGATGCATTGTTATTAGATCCTAACGGCCCACGGTCGTTTGCGACATCTGATTCAAACATCTCTGATGCGACGATCTGATAGCCTTTGGAGGTAGGAAGAGCGGTTGTGCTAGTGACGATATCGCTCCACAATGAGTATGCAAAGAAGTTCTCGGTCAATGCGGAAGTGATAGGTTGTTTCGTGTCAACGCCTTCGTGACTTACGGAGTAAAGAAGATCACCGGACACGGTATCGAGTAGGTAGAATGAGGCAGTAGAAGACTCGTCCGATACGGCAGTGACAAGAACAGTGTTGGGATTGAGATACTTGTAAAGTACCGTACGATCACCAAGAACACGTCCAATAGATGCCACGGGGTCGTGAGCTGGTCTCGAGACTACGTTGATGATCTTCTGACCAGACGTTGGTTTGAAAGTCCATGCTACAACAGGGACTGAATCAGATCCGCTGGCCTCAAATTTCAATCCCTTGACCTCGCCATTTTTTCCTTGCACCACGAGATTGGCTGATGGAGACCAAGCAGCTGGAATATTTCCCGGTTCACCATCCAGTCCAATCGGAAGCAACCAAGGTCCCGAAGGACTGTCAACCACAACAGTACTTTGAACTGTAGCCCAAGATCCAGGCATTGTTCTCTCTACGATCTTGCCCGAATATACTTCGGCCAAAACGTACTCGCCATCACCGCCTCTGATTGTTACGGTACCCTTTATCTGCTCCACCCAGATCCCCTTGACTTCCCATTTCTTTCCGTTGGGGATGTCGAAGGCCTTGAAAGACCAGGCCACGGCCCCTTGGTTACCGGTATCAAGTCCATAGACACGGCCACGATGCGTGGCGACAATCACAAGCTTACTGAATCCAAAGCTATCGTGAATCAAGACACCCGGTTTCTGAGAAGATGATTCTCCGGGTAGAATGCTTGTGAGAAGTCGCCCTGGAAGCTGCTGCAAATATGCCGGAAGATATTGAAGATCCTTTACGTGGCGGTTGACACGATGGATGTATGCAGAAAGCGGATTGCTATGAGCTTCCGCTTCAAGTGTTTTTGCTAAGCTTTCCGATACTGGTATTTCGGCCCATTCGGCAGCTACTGCCCCTGAAAGTCCTTCAGTCCGAGTCCAATCTAGAGCACCATTACGAATGAGAACCCAGTCTTCATTACTTGTCAGGACCGCAGAACGGACAGAGTAACTATCTGGAGTCTTTTGAACGACTTCCGAAGCGCCATGTAAGTATGTAGCTGAGTCCTTTGCAGCCTTCATTGGCCATCTTCCAAGGATGCCGTGAGAGACAGATGATACAATGACAGCTTCGTCCTCGGTAATTCGAGTGAAATAAACGTTTGCGCCCTGCGAACTGACCGAAACCGTACCCTTACCTGGAAGTGTTGGGAGCGAATATGCCTTGTTGATGCCTCCTGTTTTGAGCTCAATATGATAAACATCGGCTTTATTGGATAGTGCTGTGTGGCTGTGAACCAAGAAATGTGGGAATGACTGGATCAACTCTGGGGCGTGAATAGACACCTTCACGATCTCGTTGTCGGATTCCTTGAGTGAAAGCGTGTGCAAGCTCGAAGACTTGCCCAAGACATTGACCTTGAGATTGCTTTTTGATTTGTCGGTCCAAGCGATGATTGGTGAAGCGGAGTTTGCACCCACAAGCAAGACATCCTCCACTGCGTGAACGTCTCCTTTGGTCGAAAGTGTATAATCAGTGATCTTCTTCCCGGTAACTGGATCTAAGGTTGTGACTTTGACGTTGTATGCACCGGTAGATCCGTGGAGGGAAACAAAGAAGACATTTTCTACATTCGTGCTGACCTGCAGAGGAATATCGTCGTTATGCCCCTTGTATTCCCAGGCTACATCTCCGTTCTTCCCCTTTAACTTCCGTAGAACACCCTTTCCGCCCTCTTCAAACAGGGCCAGTATATCTCTGGGCGCATTGTCGGCAGCCGCACTTTCCATGACCTCCAGATCCTTTACTGTCCCAAGAAAGACATTGCCCCAGACCTCTTTCCCGCTCATCGCATCCCACGCGTCAACTCTCTGCCCCGCGCCAGATGCCACCACATTCTCGCCCTCTACTGGCCGTAAAAAGCCATTCTCCGAGCCCAAAACCTGCCTCCAGAGAACCTTGCCTGTCCCAGGATTTACCGCACCGACAACTCCTAAGTCGCTCAACGTATATAGTAATGATGCCTTATCTTCTTTCCTTGGGCGATGGAAGAAGGTTGTGTGTGGTTGCGGGAGGCCGAGTAATTCGTGGTGGTAGTCGACGGCGTATGCTTCATCTGCGAACACGGCAAAAGTACCAGGCAGAATCGCCAGCGTCAAGCTGAGGAGGTCAAGTGGCAGACGCATGGTTGCGTTGTGAATTGGGGATCGAGGGGATACCTCGTTGATGTTTCTGGAGCTTGTCGGCAACAATTGGAGCTTGATGACAACCCGGCCTTGCCAAGAAACCTTGAAATCCCACGTGACATGAGGTAAAAGTGCAGACGGGTGATGGCTTCTAGAAAGAATTTGGTCTTCCAATTCTTTTTGGCAAACGAGTGCCAGGTTTTGGCCAAGTTTGCGGTGAGACTTCTTCGGCGTTCAGAGTGATCTACTATAATTGAAGCTATTCTGCCAGTATAAGTTGTGGCCATGCGAACTCTAAGGAAGCGAGAAGCGAGTCGAGTAAACAACAAATCCACTTTCTCGCGAGTGTTGCAGAGGACAGGAAGCATTGATACAGGGAAATTTTTGATACGCAACACAAATACATGCATAGGTAGATGGCCTCCTCCACCGGAGAAAAAGGTGGCCGGCTTTGGCAAGCGAGCATACGGAGATCAAAATAAGTACTAGATACCACTCTATTCCTCGACATAATGAACGAAGAATGTCATGGAATAAGAAAGAGAATTTGAGAGATTGATCATGCATCTACCAGTTTTTTTTAAAAGCATTTAGATTCCCAGAATCTAGGTCTATCATAGCTTCGATAGATTTGCTCCTTTATAATATCGCCGGCTTTTTACTAATGTGGAGAGAGGGCTGTCTAACTCAGGAAATGCGATCCAAATTCGACGATTCTAGACAGCCGAGAGTAGCTTGTGAATAATGCATTTTTGGAACAAAACTTTATCAATATCCCATTTCGAGCTGAAACCTCCATCACTTACGCCTTTTCACCCGGTAAAGTGACATCTAGCTCCTCTGGTTATGACCCTTAGCTCCAAGTTTAGAAGCCACAGTGGTTTGGTCGACTATCTTCCACGGGCATTGGGCGAGCCCTCTTTTTCCCAATAACGTTGTCAGCTTTCGTTCTCAAACAACCAAATTCAGTCGATGTCTGTTCACTTAAATAAAAGACGCACTTGAACGACCGATGATAAGTTTTGCTATCCGCAGCCTATGAAGATCGCTCTACCTTCCAATCATTGATGAGCTTGCCTGCCGCGCAAAACGATACGCTATGCCGGCAAGAGCCACAAAAACAACCTCCAGTCCTGCGAAGGCAGCCAGAATCTCCGTACCAGCCAGAAGGATTGGTATAATACCCAAACTCAGGTTCAAGAGGCTGGTCATTATCCCATAGCCAATTACTAGTAGATCCTCATTATCCGTTTTGTTACGTGGGTACGTAGACAGACGTATAGGTACTTTCTGCACTGATTCTTGAGGTCTCGGCAGTACCTTCGTGATTTGATTCGGGTTGCATCTCCTCTACATCGTTCAGGATCAGGCGATATGGGTGTTCTGGAAATGACGAAATAAGCAGCTCTGGGGGAGTCTGGGGGAGGGGACACACGTTGGTGCTTTAAGGATGCAGCCTGCGACAGCTGGCCAAGCTTCACGCGAGGAAACGAAACAATTCATGAGACCAAGCCAGATTTGAAAACCGCTCCGAGTCAGTGCACGATCGATGCGAAGCGAGGCGAAGCGAGACGAGATGGTGGTCGGTGGCTTCCAGAAGCTTATTTCGGATCGTGGGTGAAGTTGTAATTGTTTCAAGAGAGGAATGCCGAGCAGCCGAGCAGCCGAATACATGAAGCACAGAAGAGAAAGTCTATATGACTGATGCTTCCGGAGGAGGTCTGTGTCAGTAACAAAGTGTCACCGAAACACTCAGAAGTGTCGGATTAGTTTGAACGTGAACACAATTCCAGACGTTTCTTTCGGTTCTACGTGACTACGTCCATGATGTCCCTGAAATATTCGTGTGTACAGTAGACCCTCGATGTAAGAATGTGGGGCGGATCGACAAACACAAGCATATACCCGAGTTATTCTACTCTCGAAGTGCCGTGCATCTGAGTGATGTATTCGAGATCTGGAATGGAAGCATTGAATCGCGTTATGCTTATATAATATAATTACTATCGAGGTTCTACTATAAATTTCAAGAGGGGATCCGCTTGGCCCTAAAAAGCTTCCGTCCAAAAAAAATCAATAGCTACTTAAAAATAACCTGGTGATAGAATTGATTCTGAGTTTTTGATCGAGTCAAATCCCTCGAATAGGCTGAGAGTTATACTCGCATCGACTGTCGAAGAGTTTCATCCCAACTATTTTTTTCCAACTAGTTTTTTCCGATGTCCATGTGATGAAACAGTTCCGTGTGAATCTGACGACAAAAAGAATGCTTAAGATCTCCAAAATCTTCATCTGAAAATTATAACGGTTGTTTGAGAGCGATCGTAAACATCTTCGCAAGACTATTGACTCTTCTCTTCACCTGTGATGGGGCGAAGGACTCCTATGCTGGCTCGTTGCAAGCCTCCGACCGGTACTTGATGACAATTTCTCGCCGCAACCGTGCGAGACGAGTTAGACGACGTGAAAGTATCGCATAAGACTATAGCCCAGCCTTGACGTACCAATCTTCCGTGTTTCTTCTATTTGCTATTTGTAATTTTGCGTTCAGCTATCTTTGAACTGTCAGATATACTCCATTTCTGTGTTGCGTTTTTGTGTTACTATGCTTGATGGTCGTTTTTAATATCTGATAATTCACGTTAGGATTCGATATCATGTCTTCTCATCATCGTCAAACTTGGAGCGGTGCGAGTGCCTCGTCGGTTGTGGGCTTGGATCTCTCCGCTGAAGATCCATCTACAACCCAATGGGATCCTACGAACACAAATGGAGCGTTTCCTTACACCACTACGCCTCCTCGGGCGCTGGACGTCGGCAGGAACAGAGCGGAATCGCCGCTGAGGAACAACAGAATGTATCAAACCGAGGCCGATAGGGCCTCAGATAGTGACTCAACCACGCCTGAAATGCCTTATCAGCCACCTAAAAAGAAGAAGCTGCATGCGAAGCGAGTCCCAGGACAACCCACTGGCCTGTCAGCAACGGAAAGTTCACGGACTACGCCCTTTTTCAGCCGGATGAGCCGGATGAGCCAGATGAGGACGAAAGAAGACGTGGATAAGTTCTTGATGATGAATCAAGATGATTTCGGCAGCATTACCGGTGTCACCGCAGTAGAATCTGTCCCGAAGGTGAACGACGTGAAAGAGCTCGACAAGCACATAGAGAAGATCTTTGGTCGCACCCGACAGAAGGAAGCAGAAGACGAAAAGACGAGACATCTTGGCGTGATCTTCAAGAACCTGACTGTCAAAGGCCAGGCGCTGGGAGACTCAATCCAGCCGACCATGGGAGACGTCTTCCTCGGCCTTCCTCGAGCGGTGAGCGGCCTTCTCGGACGTCAGGATGGCGAGGCATCATCGCGCATGAAAATTATTCTGAACAAGTTCACTGGTTGTATAAGGCCTGGAGAAATGCTCCTCGTTTTAGGAAGGCCAGGAGCGGGCGTTTCTTCTTTCCTGAAAGTAATAGGCAACCAACGGAAAGGGTTGAAGAAGGTGGATGGCAGGGTCTCATATGGAGGTGAGGATGCAACGGTTATGGCATCAAAATATAGTAGCGAGGTCTTGTATAATCCCGAGGCGGACCTACACTACGCCACGCTCAAGGTCAAAGACACGCTGCGCTTCGCGCTCAAATCGCGAGCACCAGCATCGCACTCCCTGGTTGACGGGGAGACGCAAGAAGACTACATTCGAGAGTTCTTTCAAATGTCGACCAAGATGCTCTGGATCGAACACACTAAGGATACCATCGTCGGGAACGAATTCAAGAGAGGCGTTTCGGGAGGCGAGAAGAAGCGGGTGTCTATTGCGGAGGCCTTAGTCACAAAGGCCACAACGCAATGCTGGGATGATCCAACTCGGGGTCTTGACTCGGCCGCGGCGCTCGAGTACGTCCGTATCCTGCGGTCGATGACAAATATGGCACAGTTGTCCACTGCGGTGGGCTTATACCAAGCCAGCGAGGACATGTGGAACCACTTCGACAAAGTCCTGCTTATCGACGAAGGCGAGTGTTGTTATTTTGGCCCTACCCATGCCGCCGTGGACTACTTCAAGGGCTTGGGATTCGAACAGCCTGAACGGATGACCAGCGCAGACTTCTTAACGTCGCTATCGAGCGAGCACCAGCGAAAGATACGCCCAGGATTCGAGGACTGGTTCCCACGAAACCCGCGGGCGTTCGCAGAGGCATTTCGATCCAGTGACCAGCGTACCAGCAATCAAATTGATATTGCGCAGTTCGAAACAAAGCTGTTTGGTATAATAGAGAAGAGGAAAGACTCACAAACCAGTGCCACTATGACCAAAAACTATGCACTGCCGTTCTGGAAACAAGTGTGGATCCTCTCTCATCGCCAAGCCTTAGTTCTTAAAGGCGACCCTCAAACGCTCGGTAAGTCAGCCTCAATGGTATGTTGAAGATGAGATACTGACTGACATTAACAGTTGGAAAGTGGGGTGGTGTACTATTCGAAGCCATCATTATCGGCTCCCTCTTTTTTAAGATGCCGCAAACGTCGAATGGTGTATTCCTTCGTGGAGGCGTGCTATTCTTTATGCTTCTTTTCAATGCTCTGCTGGCCCTTGCGGAGTTGACTCGTACGTCACCCATGTCCTATCTTTGGCAGAGCTAACAAACTGTTGCAGCCGCATTCGAAGCCCGCCCACTTCTAATCAAGCACAAGAGCTTTTCCTTTTACCGTCCAGCCGCCTACGCACTCGCTCAGACCTTGCTCGACGTCCCTCTCCTGTTCGTACAAGTCACAATGTTTAACGTGATCGTGTACTTTATGTCAGGACTTCAACGGACGGTAGGACAATTCTTGACTGCAAACGTGTTCTTATACGTGCTCACTATGACGGTATACGCGGCATTTCGGGCTATAGGAGCGACGGCGCCGTCGCTGGACTCGGCGACCCGACTGACGGGCTTGGGCATGCAGGCCCTTGTTGTCTACACAGACTACATCATTCCGCCCAACAAGATGAAACCCTCTCTCGCATGGTTGCGCTGGATTAATCCCATCCAGTACTGTTTCGAGTCACTCATGGTGAATGAATTCGACGGGTCGATTATCCCTTGCGTGGGTCCGAGCCTGGTTCCTTCGGGGCCTTCGGTACGCGCTCCATTCCAGTCGTGCACCGTGCTAGGTAGCAGGCCGGGCGAGGCCTTCGTTCGTGGCAGCGACTATCTAGAAGCCTCCTTCCAGTTCCGAAGGTCCCACCTCTGGCGCAATTTAGGTATCCTCATAGTATTTCTCATCTTCTTCGTCGGCGTGACGGCTTTGGGCATGGAAATGCAAGGTCCGAGCAAGGGCAGCGGCGGGGTCACTATCTTTAAACGACATCAGACTCCGCGCAAGAAGAAGGTAATGCAAGGGGACGAGAAATTTGATGAGAGCTTCAACGGCGAAGAATCTGATGACGAGCGGCCTAAATTCGGCCAGAGTCCAAAATCGCCGTACAACAAGGAAGTGGCTGAGGCAGCACGTCCTCCTCCAACTCTGAACGCCGATGCACAATCGACATTTACATGGCAGAACGTTGATTATATCATTCCTTACGAAAACGGAGAACGACGGCTGTTACATAACGTTCAAGGATTTGTAAAACCGGGCAAGCTGACCGCCCTCATGGGGTCATCGGGTGCCGGAAAGACAACACTCCTTAATGTACTCGCACAGCGGATCCGCTTCGGCGTCGTGACAGGTGCATTTCGTGTAGACGGACACCCACTCTCAAGTTCATTTCAACGCTCCACCGGATTCGCGGAGCAGATGGACATTCACGAGCCCACCCAGACAGTCCGAGAAGCCCTTCGTTTCTCGGCAACACTCCGTCAACCTCGGCATATATCGCTCCAGGAGAAGTACCGGTACTGCGAGGAGGTAATTGACCTTCTTGAGATGCGGGACATTGCTGGTGCCATGGTTGGCGCAAACGGAATGAGCCTCAACCAAGAGCAGCGCAAGAGATTGACTATCGCAGTCGAGTTAGCGAGCAAGCCGCAGCTGCTCGTCTTTTTAGACGAACCGACCTCAGGGCTCGACTCTTTAGCCGCCATCAATATCGTGCGACTATTACGCAAGTTGGCTGATGCAGGTCAGGCTATACTGTGCACGATTCATCAACCTTCGGCTATCCTTTTTGATTATTTCGACATGCTTCTACTGCTCAAGCGAGGAGGCCGTACGGTTTATTTCGGCGACCTGGGGCCGGGCAGCCGCGTGTTGATCGACTACCTCGAACGGAATGGCGCATCCCCCTTCCCGGCCAACGCGAATCCCGCCGAGTACATGCTCGAGGCCTGTGGTGCGGGTGACCCAAAGAAACAGGGCAGCGACTGGGCCGACATCTGGCTTCGTTCCGAGGAGAGTGCTCGTCTGACGCGCGATATCGAAGACATGGTCCGCACAAGGAGCATGTCGCGACCTCCTGGTGTGGAAGATAACTCCGAGTTTGCCATGCCCGCCTGGGACCAGGTTAGCATGGTACTCTATCGTTCCTTTACTTCTATGTGGCGGAGCCGAGACTATGTATCAGGCATTCTGTTCCTGCACATCTTCGTCGGCTTCTTCAGCACTTTCAGCTTCTGGATGCTAGGAAACTCGCTTGTCGACATGCAGTCTCGACTCTTCACTATATTCATGACGCTCATCATCGCGCCACCGCTCATGCAGCAGCTCCAGCCACGATTCCTTGATGCACGCAACCTGTATTCGTCGCGCGAGTCCAAGGCGAAGATCTACAGCTGGTTTGCCTTTGTGACGGGCGCAGTCGTCTCGGAGATTCCTTATCGTATACTTGCGGGAACCTTATACTGGATGACCTGGTACTTTGGCATTGGGTTTCCAACAGGCGATTTGGTTCCAACCAAGATTTGGATGCTCATCATCTTGTATGAGCTTTTCTACCTGGGCCTTGGACAAGGGATCGCAGCCTTTTCTCCTTCCGTGGCGCTTGGGTCCTTTTTCATTCCCCTGTTCTTCATGTTCGTTATCGCGTTCTGTGGAGTCGCGGTACCGTTCTTTGCGCTGCCAAGTTGGTGGAAGTGGATGTATCACGTATCGCCGTTCACCTACTTGTTGGAGGCTATGCTTGGTTTGGTGATCCACAAGGTTCCGGTGATCTGCTCTTTGGACGAGCTGGCCATCATTCAACCTCCGCCATTCACGACTTGCTCCAGTTACTTGGGCCCGTATATCGCGCAAGCAGGGGGTTATGTGAACACCTTGTCCAGTGGTCTCTGCGGATATTGCCAGTTTGCGAATGGCGACCAGTTTGTAAGTGTGCCACTCTCTTTCGAAGAACAATTACTAATGCTTGGTAGGGAGTCACCTTCAACGTCTTTCAGAAAAATTTCTGGAGAGATTTCTGGGTCTTCGGAGGCTACGTTTTGTTCAACTTCCTCTTCGTGTACGCTTGTTCTTGGTTTTACCTGCAGGGTTACGGGCAGATCAAGTCTTCCTTCGGCGCGGCGGCAGCACAGAAGAAGCTAGAGCAGAAGACTCGTGGTGATCAGTATGTGTAGAGTTTAGTTCTGACGAGTGTAATGAGGAAATACTTGTACATAAAAGCTAATAAGCGCTAATACTACACTGATCGAGAGAGAGTGTTAAAGATCTCGAGAATAAGCTCGGCCTGCGCTTGTGCTTGTGCTTGTGCTCCTGATAGTAAGGCGTGGTTTGTACTTTGTCTTCGAAATATGCAAATTCACTATTACCCTGAGACAGACCCAGCAATTTTGAGGGCCAGGTCTGGACAATCAGAAATAACTTGTATCATTACTCAAAGAGTGAATATTCGTGCAGTCGTAAAAGCTCGGTCGCCGTCTGTGATTCAAATACTTTCAGGCTTGGGAGCACTCGCCCTGAGCGGCTCGGACACCTCTGCTTTCAAACGGGCATGAAGTTTGCAGAAGTAGCATACAGAGGAAGATCTGGACGCACTTATATGCATATATCTTCGATAAATTGATACATCATGACCAAGCGTGCGCTATTGAGCGAAATCAGAGCAAATGACTTGGGACGGGTAACAAGTGAACAGGGACCAAAAGCATGACTGCAGCCAGAATATCACGATGCCTCAACACTAGAAGAAGAGCGAAAACCAGGTTCATGCACACGATACCTGGAGGCAAACTAAGCCCCCCTTGCTGGACTTCCGCGAGAGACACCAGAGAAAATGCATAGACCCTTCCTCAGTTTCTTGTAGATTTTCTTGCTGCAATGCAAAGCTCTTGGTATCCAACCGTGAAGACGCCGTTACTATGCCCTGGATAATCTTGGGACTCCGTATCGCGAGACAGTAACGAGGACATCTGGGGAGAGAATAAAACTGCCGTTCCTAAATTGCAAATGTTCGAGATTTGGGATTATGGTCGTGTTCAGACTCCTATCGTCGCGTCGCGACATCATTCTCCATTGGCATATGATAATTCTTTCATGTCGCCCGATAGAAATCCTGCATCGAATGTCTTGCCCAGCTCTCCACCTTCTCGGGATATTGTATATGCTGGTCAAAAGCTTCTTCTTGAACATCCGGAGGGTGTGCTCGAACGAAACGCTTGTCGGAGCATACTGTGCTTAATCGCTTTGGAGTATTGTGTCGTCGTCGACGACTAGTATTTCCGAATTGACGTCCACCTGCATTTCGTCCCATATGGCAATCGTGGATGATAGACGGTCGCACGTCTGGTGAAGCAAGTGAGGTCGAAAGCTCTGCCGCTCAGGTTCAACGCCTCAGTGAGCTCGTCCTGCTCTTGGCAGACCGGGGCTGGAGGCTCGATTGCTCTTGATTAGGGCATTCAATATCAAGCAATATAGTAGCCTGGTTCTATGGGTGAGCAAAATAATGAATTGGAATCTCGAATGATCGGATCTTTATTCTGAAGCGTTTAATGCCATTGAACAAAGATTGCCGGAATGGTTTCGAAAAATTGACGTTCAATCAGTGCTATCCTTCTTACCTAAGGTACCTAGGTAGGCTTTTCTTGACTCAGCCTGTCAGCATTCACAGCTCTCGCGTGACTCACGCCGATTTCATTCATATATGCTGCACCTCTTTAGTAAATCCTTTTCCAGTGGCATACCTAGCGACCGCTTCTCTCGTTATACCCTCTGTCATTACATTGATACTGTTGAACTCAGCAATCCGATTGAAACTCTCATTTGGTTGCTCCCTAGAAGTCTAACGGGCCGCAAATAGGCAGCTTTGTTTTACAAAAGGCTACGATACTTTTCTCTTCTCATACCCCGAGGACTACTTCAAGACATTCAATGGCGAAGCAAAAAGTTGTAACTCTTGATGGGAGAACTGGAGAAGGAGGTGGTCAATTGGTCAGGGTAGCAGTCGCACTTGCAGCGTTGACGGGGACACCAATCCGAATTGAGAATGTAAGAGGCAAAAGAGGGTCAGGAGTACGTGGTGGTGGTAAGTGATCTTTCTTTCAGTTCAATGGCCCTCAAGAAGAGAGTAAAATTGAAATCTCTTTCTCTAGGTCTAAAAGCTCAGCATGTTTCTTGCATCGAATGCCTAGCGAAAGCAACTCAAGCCGACGTAACAGGCTGCTATGTCGGCAGCAAGACCGTCGAGTTCAAGGCAAACCTACCTCCAGCTGCAATCACACATCGGAATATCATAGTCAAAGCACAGTCCGCAGCAAGCATTCTCTTGGTCTTCCAGGCTGTCCTGCCTTTCTTTCTCTTCGCGGGCGATGAAGCTGGATCACCGATCACACTTACCATTGAAGGAGGCAGCAATGTCAGCTTTTCTCTATCGTATGAGTATCTAGACCAGGTCCTGTTACCATCACTAGAAAAATTCGGTCTCAAGGTGGAGAGAGAGCTGGCTCATCGAGGATGGTCACATGGAACGTATGAACTTGGCTCCGCGAAATTCAGGATAATTCCTCTACCACTTGGACAATCCATCAGAGAACCGGATTGGCCAGCTGAGCCAGGCAGTATAACTCGTATCGATATTTCGTACCTGGTCCCGAAAGACATGCAAGCGTTCATGAGAGAAGCTTTAATTTCTGAACTCATCATTTACCCTAGCATCGAAATGAATTTCATTTTCGAGGATGACAGTAAACATAGGGCACGGTTCTACGTTCTACTAGTAGCGCATACGACATCCGGTCTCCGCATAGGTCGCGATTGGCTCTACAGCGGGAAGACAAAGGTTCCGAGCTACAAGAATATCGTGCATGAGATGGCTAAGAAGGTCGTGAAGGATCTTGATACTGCTTTGATGAGAGACCTCGCAATTGATGAATATCTGCAAGATCAGCTGGTTGTGTTCCAAGCTTTAGCACAAGGAAGATCAAAAATCGCACGAGGAGTGAATCCGTTCGCTCCAGAAGAGCAGGAAAGTGACCGTACCGACGAGCCGTTTGGACACGGAAGTTTGCATGCTACGACTGCTAGGTGGGTTGCTAGTCAATTGTTGCCGAAGCTCAAATGGTTCAATGGTGGGAGGATTTGCGATGGGGTGGGGTGGAAAGCAGCTTCACCAGAGTCGACGGCGTAAGTAAAATGGAAGGAGTACATCCTGGATGGTATGCATTCATCCAGAGTGGACGATAAACTCTAGATCACGCGGCTCAAAAATACTGCTTAGACAAGCAGGTCACCACCATTGCTCGAAGCAACAAAACCCGTGACATTGGTATCCTTCATCAACCACAGATACGTCTCCGCAACATCCTCAGCTAAACACACACGAGAAATTAGCGGCAATCAAATCAAAGTAAGTACCAGACAGCACTCACGCTTTCCAACCTTCCCAGTCGGCAATTTATCAGAAATCCCCTTGAAGAAGCCTGTCTTCTGCTCCTCGGTAAAGCCTTTCCACAACTCCGTATCGATAGCTCCCGGACTCACGAGATTGACGCGAATAGGCTTAAGATCCAAAGCCAAGTTCCTCGTCATTCCGTGCAAGCCGGCCGCGTAGGAAGCCACGACCGACCACTACAACACGCATTAGCAAGTTTCCTTGTAAGAGTCTCGACTTCTCCCAATCGATGAAAGATATCATCACATACATTAGGAATCGGCTTGTCAGCAACAGCGCCCGTTGTGAAAACAATCGAACTCCCTGGCCCCGGATTCAAATACTTCTTCGCAACCTTCGCGACCAACAGCGGTGCAAAAAAGCGAATCTGTCCTGCTTTCACGATCTTTCCGAGCGTGATGTCCTCAACTTTCATCTGCGCCAATCCATCACCAGCCGTGAATACCACATGATCGAGCTTTCCAGTTTTCTCGAATAGGGCCTCAATATCGGCTTCTAAGTTTGGGGTCGAGAGATCACATGCATGTCCGCTGACTTTGGTATTTGGGTAGCTGTTTTGAAGGCGGGAGATGCTGGATTGAATACGATCAGCGTTGGAGGAGGAGATGGTGACTGAGGCGCCAGATTCAATGGAGCCTTCTGCTACCGCGAAGCCGATTCCTGGGAGTTGGTTTAGATAAGGACTTTTGTTTCAAGAACTGCACATTTTCGAGATGCGATTCAGAGAAATTCGGCTGTCTTACCTGATGTGCCACCGATGATGAGGACATGCTTGCCTGCGAGTTTGTTGTATTTTTGAGTCGCCATTTTGAGATGTCAGAATGTAGACAGGATCTGAATTCTAGAAATGACTAATTGGGTGATTATGGTATGTGGCGAACAAACGAGGATTTCTCTTGACCGAAGCTGATTGACTTTCTAAAGAAATAATACAAAGCAACAAATTTCACGACGACGTCTTCATGTGTCCCTCAATCCATGCGTTAGTGTAAACGCCGTTATCGCCGGTGACGTCAAGACAGCCCTGCAAAGTCGCAATACCCATCTCGACCTTTCCATTGCACTGTCTTCAAACTCAACTCCTTCCAGATTCAACTTCATGCAGATTTCAGTGCTGATCACTTTTGCTGACTGACCAAAAGTACATGTCGGGAATAGGAGACATGCTAAACGCTGTTAAGCTTTCCGGAGGTTCCTTGCATATGTTTTATGCACGGGGACCTTGAGCCTTGCTCATACCAGTCATATTTCAGTTTCTTGTGTGCTATAAAAAATCGCAAATCATAGGACCATTCTTTCTCTTCTCGTGCGGAAAGCCCCGAAAAGCGAGTTTGACTTCACAAATTGCAACTGCATATTTCTATCGTTAAATATCTTTCTATGCAACCAAAACAAATCGTAGCGGGACTCTTTGACCACTTCTACCAATCGAAAGCTCGAAGTAATTGCTCTTTTTATGATTTTGCTTGACATCTACTTTTGAAACCCGGTCTATTATATCATGAAAGTTTTGCACCGATTTACATAAGCTTTACAAAGATGCTGCTTCAATGTCCGAGTTCTGTGATCATAGTTCGAGTGTCCTTCTTCCTTGGAGAAGTTAAGCGACGTCAAGCTCAATGGCTCAATATCTTCTAGCAGTCATCATATCTCTTCGTTTTGCCTTTTGCGTCAAGCTCAGACCATAAGTTCAATCATGTTGGCACTGCACGACTCAAGGCTGTAGAAATCGTCCATTAAGAAAATAACGATACAACGCTTCACACGCTGGTCTCCTACTATCGAAACGAGTCGCAGTAGCTTAGACAAATCAATACCCTTATGAAAATCGCTAGACAACAATTTCAGCATGGACAGATATTACCACTCGTCTTCATCCTGCATGAGTGCCCGTAGCACTATTCTTCCTCTTTATGACATGAGCACATAGACTTGCCGAGCAGAGGGGAGGACTCGCTCTGGTCCGAAGACTCTGAAGAGCCTGTTCCAGCTCTAACACGGAAAGTCCGCGTTCGAAGAGGTATGTGAAGTTCTGAACCTTGGATCGGTGGCATCAAATATTGACTCCAAATACCAGAAGTATCGGATACCATGTTGGATTTGAAGCTGCCTGTATTCGTACTTGCAGCAATATGCTTTGCTAAAGAGAGCTCTCCGACAATCATATCGGTCGCTGTTCTATGGGGCTCTTCTTCGAAATTTGCTGCCATGTGATGAACTCGACTTCTTCTCATGACTGCTTCGGCCAGGGTTTGGTAATAAACAGTACGACGCTTTTGGCGTTCATTCAGTCTGTGACGTCGGTCTGTGGGTGGCTGTCTTGCAGGACTAGGTCGCTCATGCCGATGTTCATTCTGGCGCTCGTTATCGTCTTGAGATACTAATAGAGTCGCTGGGCGGGTGTTATGTCGACCCCTTGTGCTGCGCGCTGTGCGCCTCCTCGACCGAACTTCGACCACTTCCCCAGGAAGTGGATATACTCTTGGTGCATTACCAAATCCAGGTAGCCGCAGATGTGGTTGAGTTCTGTAACGCCGCAGAAAGCGACGCATTCCTACTGCATTCCTGGACGGTGTAGTTGGCAGTGTCGAAGTAGGCATAGGGGATGTTGAAAGATTTTGCCGCGTTTGAGATGGCCGCAAACTATTTATTTCTGTGATGCTATGTGTTGTTCGAGCCCGGTATATGGGTGCTGGAGCTAAATCAGGTGTGAGCAAGCTCCTGGCATATTCCAGGAGGTTCTCAGGCTGGTCGTTCTGATTCAATCTGAGGAAGTTTACACGAATATCCTGGTCTCCGTTGGTGGTAGCTGAACTTGGTGGGCCTGCATCGAAGCCGGCTGTCACGAGAAGTGTGGCGTCTCTTGCCTCTGCAACGGCCGGTTCCCAAACCTTGTTATACAGTTTTCTGCCTCTCTTGATAGCTTTTTTAAGTGAAACAGCCCAAGGCACTATCCTTTTCCAGAAAGCACGATCACTATCACGACTGATATAACACCACTTCCCTTCGGGATCGACTGTCCCAATCTCTGCTACACCGAGAACCTCTTTCAGAACATTGAGAGTCAAACAACCTTCCAAGCATACCCGTATATAGTCCTCACTCCTGACGAACATGCGGCGATTTTGATCCTTGACCTTTCTGAACCTTTTACGAAGGATCTTTATCCTATGTAAGTGCTCGTACGCTTCCCTGTCGAAACCAGCTTTCTCGTGGCCCCATTTTACCCGAGCCCATGCTTCGTCTGAGACGTGTACAGATGGATCTTTCCGGTGTGCTAGGATATTGGCCTTCGCATGCTCAGTCGTGTACCCGAAGAGGGTTTTCCATCGTTCCAAAGTGACCGCATCGACCTGGTTACCTATGCTCGAAGTTTCCACCATGCCGTCAGAATTATTGGTGGTGGTCGAAATTTCTGTGTTCATAGTGCTGTTTGCTGCGATATTCCCCTGTTCTGTCGCTGCTTCTGAAGGGAGTCGTGGAATAGTTTTTGTACAGATGATGAAATGGATAACGAATGTGGTGGTAGCGAATGGTTGATGGATGTAATTTGCAGTGATGATTTCGTACCAAAAGGAAATGTATCCTCGAAAACTGGCGCCTTTTGCAATAAGTAGAGCTGACGCAAGAGCCAGGGACTTCTCTCAAGCGAAGAGAACAATGGAAGGGGCGACTCGCTTAACATCGATCGAAATGCTGCTGCCAGGAAGCAGGCGATGGATACCAGGAAAGAGCGGTAGGTTTGAAAATCTGCTGTTTGTCTTAAAAAAATAAACTACCAAAACCAATCAATCGTGATGTCACTTCTCCGTGAAAAGCAAAGTCTCGTAACAGTTTCGTAAATTTACCATTGTTATCAAGTAAACTTCTGGACTCAAGTCGTGAGTCTGTACCTTTGCCGTGATGTGGCCCTTGCCAGCTGCGCTTAACCTTTTTTTAACTGAAGTATCTTATCAAGATTGGAATCGAGCCCAGTCATAATTGAGACTTGGATAACTGGGTACTTGCCATCGTAGGAATTAATGCTAGTAAGCCTCACCTCAGGAAGTCCCGGAATGCAATTGAGACCAATAGATTAATTAGTCGATATTCTATGCTAGAGGCTTCATTCACTGAAACTTTCCATCAGACTTTACAGCCCAAAGAAATCTGGTCGGTATCTCTCGAGTCACAGAAGTACCCCCTATGGTGTGTGGCGAGATAAGTCTCTAGATTTATACCCCTCAATGACTGAGGCATTTCAGAAATTTCCAGCTGGTGAGTGGCTTGAACAAAACATAGGCTCTGATTGGGCATCACGTTCGCGTGTTGTTATTCGCTTAATTGCCTGTGGCACCACATTGTGTTCCCAACCACGTAATTCCGGAGCTCATCCTCCGTAGTACGTGTTCCAGTAACAGCTGAAATAAATGCATTGGCTTCATTGCCGAATGATAATTCGTCTTGTAATTCCTTGTATTCCTTCTTGTAGAACAGATGACGGTTTGACAACTCATGCGTAAGTGACATAGAGCTATGAAGGGGCGCAATGTAGTAATGCACCGCTTTATGTATTCTTCCAGGCCACGAGAAAAGCAGCCTATTCTGCAACTTGCACTCAATGGATCCTTTCTTTAGAACAGCAGGATGTAGAGCAAAGAAAGATTGACGACTGGGAAATGACGAACAACCACTTCTAACCCGAGTCACCTGCCTCCCACAAACACTGCTTTGCCAAATCCTAGAAAGATTTATTTGTGTGATTGTGTAGCTTAACATGACTCAAACCTCAAGAAGAGGCACTATAAGTACACTTGTATCTGCGGTAAGTAATGTCTTCTGTTTCATACAGCAAATAAAACAACTTCCATACTCGCAGAGTTACTGAACTTTGAACCTCAACATCACAAACAACCCGCCCAAATATCGCCAAACACCTTAGAATAATACGTTAAAATCTATCAGACACTAATAAATCATTTCTAGCTGAAAATTAGATAATGAATATTCAAATCGACACCCCACGCTATCTGGTCCGTAGCAGTCGTCAGAACGAATCCGAGGCCTACGGCAACATCAATGGAATATCCCATATAGGCCCACAGGGCTGTTGGCAAGAATGGGCCGATTGGAACTACCGTGGAGCCACACAACTGTTCATAATCCAACGTGGTCTCCGCGACCCAAGATTGAACGCACTAGCTGTACCTGGAGGCGCAGTGATCGGCTTCATCAAGATAGTTGCCCAGGACAATGAAGTATCGTTCGTTACACATCCCGGATTCCGAGGTCGAGGGGTCATGAGAGAAGCGGCTGCTGCAACTTTTCGCGAATTCTTCCGGCAATCGCCTAATTCGAATTTACTTGTCAAGACGAGAAGTAATAACTGGACGGTTATCCACATGATGGAATCCTATAGCTTGGGTGGTGGAGTACCTGGGCAATGGAGTGATGTTGGGAGTGTTGTTTGGAATTTCGGACGAGACCAGTTCAGGGGTTGATAGCCCAAATTCTCACAGCTTGAAGACCCTCGAGCCTTTGTACCTCTAGATGTCCTTTTATCTACTGTATGTAATACGTGCTACTTAGAGAGATACTTATATCGATACCTTCAGAAATAATTCACTTCAATTGATGTGTATTCTCTGTGAGAGAAGAAAATGCTGCGCCTATCATGATCGAAATCAACTGGCTCAGACTAACTTCTAAGTCCCTTACACATAGTAAGCCGAAGGTAACTCCCAACTTTAAGACTAAGTGATATCTGACAGTTTGAAACCATATGGCATATAGCAAGTCACGAAGTGTAGTGAAAGGTATTTAACTTCTGTATTAATCTCATTGGATCATAGGTGCGAGGCCAGTTCATTGCCGGCTAAGCAAACACTTCCTTTGGAATTTTCACCTGCTAAAGTCATAAAATACTTATATGATTTAGAGTGCGGAAGTTAGAATGTCCTGGTATACCTTCGCGATATCAAATACCAGGTTATATGATACTTTAATGACTTCATTATGAAAAAAAAACCGTCTTTTCAAACGTCAAGAATTGGACTTGCGTCGAGAGCGTATCGTTGCAAAACCAAACCGTGAATCATCCAGAATTTGAACAAAAGGCTCGCCAAATCACATCATTCTTGGAATGGTTATGTTATGCCAATGAATCAAGTTGGATTTGACCGTGAATCAACCACAAATCCTAACACACGTACGCTGTAAATGGAACTTTAGAACGGACTGTTTAATGTGATTCAAGCCTCAAAAAAGCTTACTATAAGAAGATTTCTCTGTGCTGGCAATATCTCCAACTTCACAACTCAGAATACAACATCCTTCATACTCAGACAAGCAAAGTCACAACAACGCACCAGAATTCCAAACAAACAAGCAAAAATAGACAGTCCACAAAGATCAAAGCACAATATACTTACCCAATTCCAGACGAAATAACATCAAACGAAGCCATGAACATCAATATCCATTCACCACGATTCTTCACCCGCGACGTCCGCCCCGAGGAGATACAAATCTTCGGCCTCGTCACTGGCACCCCCGGCAATGTGCAATATTGGATGACACAGTTCAACATCTTCGCAAACAGGAGAGCGTTGCAACTCTTTGTAATCTGCCGTGGGTTTTGGGACCAAAATGCACCCGACTTGCACGTACCAGAAGGCACCGTAATGGGCTTCATCAGAATAAATATGCCGCGTCACAATGTTACCTTTGTCACGCATCCACACTATCGGCGCCAGGGAGTCATGAAAGAGGCCCTAGATTCGACTTTGTCGTACACCTTCGCTCGATGGGCCGAGTGGAGAGTTGATATTGAGATGCCAAGAAATAATGATTGGGCCATCCGAATAATGAGAAGTTATAGGGTACCTGAACGGATGACGACTAACCCCGCGAGTATAGCCTGGGAGTTTGGATGGAATGAGTGGACAGCTCCTCGGAGTCCTCGCTAGGTGCTTGGGTGCCTGGTTGCGTCTTAAAGCTCAGTGGTATTACAGCTCTTGTATTTAAAGATATCCTCTTTGGTTAAGTACGTCCTAGTCAGGTAGCTGCTTGTATCGATGCTTTCCAAAACCTTCACTGCTATTTGTGCCTTGTGGTAAAGAAAGCTTGGCTGTCATCTTCAAAAACGATAAGGCATATACCTATTGAATCCCACTTGAAATACGCTGAGGTGAGCGGAGGATGAGAGATGCGCTGCAAAGCAGTTTATCCAACAATAGCAGGAATCAGAAGGCGTTCATGGAATGATTTTGATGATTAGAGGCTGGACAGTTTCGTCTTTGGTGAAGCAATTCACGAAACCCTTAGTAAACATTTCTTTGAAGCCAGGATTGTCACGAAAGTTGGGTCATCAGATAGTTGTAGAATTTCAAGTATCGTTCCGGCAATGTCCTGTAATTATTTTGCGACTTCAACATGGAGTTGGGACTCGGCTTGCCTTCTGTAATAGTGCAGTGGAGATCTCGCTTCGCCGGTCAAGAATTAGGTCCGCCTCGGTTTATTAGACACGACCTAACATCGCAGCCAGTGAAAGTAATAAAGCAAACAAGATAAACATTAGTGATGGAATACATCAACTGCCAACATAACGGGTGCAAATATGCTTCTCAGACTTGGGAGATATTGTGAGCATGTAAGTCGTTCCCTTAGAGCCCGGGGATTCGTTGCACTTTTTGAGACATCTTCCAGTCATTTTAGACAAGAAAACACGATGAGTTCGCAGGATCGAACAGAAACAGCCCGACATATCTTTCGCTGAAGTTATGCTAGGGTCTGACCTCGAGATGATATCAAGACCTGCTTGAGTGAAAATAATACACTTCAGACAACGGTTCTGCATATAGAGGAGTGATGAAAGTCTGAGACGATACGAAATAATACGAACGAAGTCGTACAACGAATCGGAGGACTTTATCATCGTCAGTAGATCCTCGCTTCGCCGGAGATGAAGTTGCCCAGCCTTATGGATAAAGGATGGCAGCTGGCCTAATCATAAAAGCCTTGCGTAAGGTAACAAATGCTTGTACTGTAGACGGGACGAGGAGCTCTTGTGGCGTGCCATGCCACCAGTACTGGCAAATTGCGCTCGCTAGTACGTGGCTTTACTCGGAGACGCGAACTCTCTGCTTGCACTGGAACTGCACTGGTCCCAAATACTCGCCCTCATGGGAGCCATCAACGAGGATCATGAAATAATCATATTCAATAATCATGACGCAGAGTTTCATGATGTAAGGATTAAGTCTCCCGGGGAGCCTCGAAGATCTATCCAAAGGGTCAATTTAAGAATTGAGCCCGGTCTATCACTAGTCCGGCGCTAAACCTGTTCCTGAAATGTTCAAGTTTAGCGGCCGAACGTTTTGGTGGAGAGGCGTCGTTATCAAGATTGCTCGCTTGAAACCAATGACAGCTTCAATCATAGCTATATCTACAATTTACTCACTGTCAATCAATGCCCTCTTCCTGTGATACATTTCAAGCGCATCGTATTGTTGCAGATCTCCTGTACACAACTAGGCCAATCAAAACAATCTGTAAGTCTACAATCACAACTTTGTCCGACAATGTTCACTCATTCATTCTATACTAATATCCAAACAACCAACTCTCGGTAGCATTCTGAGACGCAGTTTGTAGGGCGCGCAAACCACCAGCCGTTTATTTGGCGGTGTCGAAGTCTAAATGCTGCCCTTTCCCAAGAAGATGATAGCGCACTGGAAAGCTCTTGTTACCGCAAGACACGGCGTTTGCAATGGAACTGTTCGACGCGGCAAGGGATTAACTCAGGCCAGATACAGCGCTACTTCTTTGCTCCACCTTTCATCAAAGTACATCATCGTGTGGCCATCTAGGAAATGGCGGTTCAGAAGCGCCGTGTTATTCGAGTACATTGGTGGCGCCATACTTTCTCTTAATCATGGTAAGGTTAGTCTTCAGCACAAGCTGCAAAATGTTAGACGTGATGAGCTCCGGCTTTTCTTCTTCACTTGTCTGTTTCCCTTCATCGTCGTTGTTAATCATTGCTTCTTTCATTTGGCTTTCTGTCAGCTTGCGGTATCTCATAAGACGCGTACAATCTATCAATCCTAGACGAGTACCTACCCCGCCATTGGTATCTCCCCCTCACCCCACCATGGCTCGAACGTAGCCGTGAACAACTCATCATTTCTACTAGGTTACCGTATTGATCATAACAGCCTCGCTAGATAGTGACACTATTCTCACTGGCACCAGTCCTGTCTGATCATGCGAGCTGCTCCTCCACTACTTGAAATATCAGTCGAGCGTACTTTGAGCTTTTCGAGGCCGAGAAAAGCTGGGCTTCGCGGGAAGCATAGCATTGTCCGTGCGGACGGTATCGAAGTGGCTCACATGAAAACAAACAACATATTTTCAAACCTGCCTGTCAATGTCGTCTAGTCTTTACAGGATACGATCATTCGCACGGAGACCTCACTTAGTTCAGCTATCGGATTTTGCCAAGTGGCCCGTTTTGTTCTGTATTACCACCAAGACCGTATCCTCATTCCGGCATACGCAATGGACGACTCCAGCAGCTTGAGCACAGGTCTCTTGTTTGGGTAAGCTTCGACAGGTTCAAAAAGTTCTAAACATAGCTAACCTTTTGAGATAGAATCGTATCTGGATGCCTCGGTTTAACTGCGTTCACTGTAGTGTTCATATTATCACTCCTGAACAAGCGAAAGTCTGTTGTTTTTCTCTAGAAGTGATGTTCAATTGCTGACATTTGTAGACTGAGAAGAAATAAGAATAAATCTGGATTTGGAGTATCTTCGAAATCTGACCAGGAAATGTTAGTTTCGAAGGCTATCAGAAGTGGACCAAACATCGAGCATGGTTATTCTGGTGGAAAGTCACAGTCCAAATCCAGCGCCCCCACGCCATCTCACGTCTCGCCACCGTATAAACCAGTTGTGAACTGGAGTAAGTCTGGAAAAGCAGCAGGAAAATCTGAACCTAGCATCACAATTTCGCTTCCCAAGAGCATTGCGCCTCCCAGTCTCGACGATGCGAAGCGTAAGCCATCGCCGTTAGTACTCCAATCGCAAAATGCGAGTGCGACTACCCCAATAACCACACCTCCTCCAGTTCTCCAACCGGCACGCGGAAACAAAAGCTCCAGATTATCAGTATTTCCACCTTTGACGCACGACTTGCCATCGCGAGCACCTCGAGGTGGGTCACGATCCATCTTCCCCGCCAATGATAGTCAATCTCGACCACCTTCTCGTCGAGGTCCTCAAAAATGGAAGAAGCTCGATCAGTCAGTACCGCTGGATGACCTCACTCCTCAAGTAGTGTCTGTGAGAGAACCACAATTCCCCCAAGACACAAGACATTGGAGTCCAACATCATCTGCTTTTTCTAATCAACCTGCAAACTGGAATCCTACGGCACCGACGTCCCCAAGACCAATACATCGCAATGATAACTTCCAATCAACAGAGCCTGTGATGCACGATTCGGCTGTTAACGTTCAGCATGTTTCGGTTTCTCAGCCTTCACATGAACGGCATAGCTCGACTGGGAGTTACGAGATGAGGGATAGCCATATTTCAGTCGCGTCAAGTATGTATAGTACCAGGGCATCCGTTGTCGACGTCAAGAGATTCACGCCTTCGCCTCACGGCCCCCGGCCACCTCTTCCACAGATTGATACAGAAACGCACAACACACTTGGAAGACTACGGAGGGGAAGCGTTACGTCGGAGATTAGCGTTAGTGATTTCTACGATGCGTATTACCGGCAATCTGTGCTGGGACAAAGAGCAAGTGCAGCGAATATGGCAGCGGGAGGCACCTCAGGAGACTCTCGTGAAGCGAAAAATAATCGCCCACAGATTGGATCTGGTCGAATATCGAAGAGAAGAGGCGCAAGAAAACCAGCACCTCTGAGGATCGGCGAGACGATCATGGAGGTTGTGTCACCGTTTCCGAGCCCGTTGGTTGTGAAGCAGAGATGTCCAAGTATGATATAGAGGTTCGGAATGCGGGGAAATCAGCCTACACGACTCGGTGGTGTGATAGGATGGGGGTGTATGAAAGGTCCCAGACGATTCAGTCAACGATTATAGGAGTCGAAATTGCGATATGGTGGGTTTTACATTGGGTTGTTCATGTCACACAGGTTCGGGCTCACCAGGCTAATAAACACCGGACAGGCGCTAGAGTTTATAAGCAAGGCGCAGGGGCGAATGAATATTCTAAGGGGCTTCGATGGCGTTGTAAATACTAGATAGCAAAGTATTATAGTAATGCAGTAATGTAGTAATGTATATTTTAATTTTCAAAAGTTTTCAAATACAAGTTAGCTTTCTCGAACTTACTCATTCGACGCTATCGCACCATTCAGCATCTATGTTTTATGCTGCGTAATCAACTTTATCTTAATCACTTAGCACTTTGCAGAGATCATAAGATACAGTGTAACACCCGCCTCGCTTAAATGTCAACAATCACTACTCCAACAAGGTTCAAGGCATTCTACAATCCGGACCCTTCATAATTTTGAAGCACTTCCACCCAGTACAGTGGTCTCATATGAGTGGGAGACTCATCTCACCTTTGGCAGGCAAACACGTAGTTTTCTAGATGGATGTGTTTTCTCCAACGATCTGCACCATCACGCCAGCCTCAAGCCTCAAGCCTCAAAGTAAAGGATGACAATTTACTAAAACAACAGAAGCACTGAAATTCCCAGCTATCACGCTTCAAACAACCCACATACTTGCCTATGAAATACCGCCAACCGAATTCCTCGGCAGCCTAGCGTTTGATCAAAGGGGGATTTTCAGATGAGAAGTCCACACCCAACAGAGCAGCACTGATTTAAACACACATCATCACAGCAAACCAACCCCGTTCCATTATTCTAGAGCAGATATCCTGCTAAAATCCCATATCAGGATGAAACACAACACGATACTTGCAGGTACCTTACACAAGCTCTTAATAACCACACGATCCTCCAATAATCTCTATCTATTCCCCACTCCGCACAGCAGAGTTTACTGTACATTCCGTCCGTCCAGACATGCATCGCAAACTCATTCATCAAGGACATCGTTCGATTATACGAAATTACAAAGTACAGCATTTCTAGGAAAATACGAAATTACAAAGTACAGCATTTCTAGGAAAATACGAGTCTTTCAAATATCGACCTGGTGTTACGGTTGAGTGTTGAAGAAGGTGACTCGGGGCTATACTGACGTGTCGAACTCCAGCTTGCATGCATCAACTGCAAAGAGCAGTCCAGGGAATTTTGAGATATACTTCCATCGATTGAGACGGAGAAGGAGAGAGAGCGGTTTGACCTGTCTCGAAATACTATCGTACTAAAAAGCATACCAGTTTGAGTAACAGAGATATAGGATTTCGAGGTTCGGGAAATTCATTTACTCCTCAAAATAAGTTTATGCCCCGGAATGGCCTGGCTCACAAAAAGCTTCGTGATTAACCAGATGCAATGCTAATCCGTATCGCAAATTTGTACGAGCCTATCAAATATTAGGATCTACGATTAGAACACAGATCGAGTAGAATAATAGACTATGCCAGCTATCTCTACCTAACAGCTTTCAAACAGCCCAATAAACATCAATCTGCACCTTCTCAATCATGTTAACCCATCCCGGAAACCTCGCCTTCCCCCAAACGGTCACAATATCACCCATCCTCATATCCCTAACAAACTGTCCATTCGCAGTATTCCTTCCTCGTCCCTGTTCCTCCAACGCCTTAGCATCCAGCGAATCTGGATCTACTTGGTCACTACACCTCCAAACAATCTTGTACTCCTCGGCGTTCTTCTTAGCGGTACGATTCTTCTGTAGACAGTCTAAGGTTGGGAGGAGAGGATGTTCGAAACGGTTTGAAAAGTCTGGGGAGACGTGTGGGAGAATGGTCTCGACTGTGCATGCCATAGAGCGGTTTCCTTGCAGGTTTATTGAGCCATGTTCGAGGAGGAGGGTGGGGAAAGCCTCGGTTCCTTGAACCACTTTTGTTGCGGTAGATACTGTACTAAATTAGCATGGAAGCAGAAAGATTTTGAGCTGCCTGCGCAGTATACGTACGGTGAACTTTCTCCTTGCCAACTTCAAACCAGGTAAAGGAGCCTTTGAATGTACCCTTATGCTCTGATGCTCCGCCCCATCCCTGATCATGGCTAACGATTGTGAACACTATCTTCCGGCAAGGACTCTCTCCCCGCATGAGACTCTTATCTGCCCATTGTTTTTTGATGTCCTCCGTGATATCTGAGGGAAGACTATTGGAAGCTTTCCATGGTTTCGCGGGTATATTGGGATACGAGCGATGACTCCCGTCCATGGAGCAGCTGTTGGGAAAGCTCTTGTCGGTAACGTAGCCGAGAGGGAGTGACCTCAACTATGAGCATGTTAGAACCTTTCATTGAGTAGCAAGTGTACTCAGTACCCACCAGAAATCGATCCTCAGT
Organism: Neospermospora avenae; assembly: GCA_014282315.1. NCBI lineage: Eukaryota > Fungi > Ascomycota > Leotiomycetes > Helotiales > Ploettnerulaceae > Neospermospora > Neospermospora avenae. Next base: position 33,659 of record JACBAH010007572.1, read on the forward strand.
AGGCCCATCTACACCTGACCCACCAGCTCGAACATGTAGCTCTCCGCCTGTGCGGCACATCGAGGTACATGGGTAATACTCCGCAAAGTCAATTATTGTGTCGATTAGCTCTATGGGGAGCTTGAACTTCTTGAATAGGGCCTGTTTCGCGGAGAGAACATCTTCGACGCTTGGAGTGTATCGGTCGCAGTCGAAGAAGGAGGTTGGAAGATCTTTATCCATAACTGGTGGAGTGGTCTTAAGTATGATGGGAGATCGCGTTTTGCTTTGGTACCATATGTATGCTACACTGTACCACACAAAGGCTGCGATGGTAGATAACAAGAAAAGTCCAGGCATGAGAAGATTCGTTCCTTGCAGGTTTGTGATGCGAGGTTTGCTCTGTGGTCTGGAAGTGTTTGGGAGGAATCGTTTGTTATGTGCTGTGTTCTACGAAGACTGAATTCCTAAGTTGTCAAATATCGATCATCGAAGTTGTTGGGCCAGGTAGAGGAGAGGAGAGAGTGTTGGGTCAGGAAATGAGGATATTGGTATTTCAAGGTCGGGTCATACTGGCATCCCGCATTACGCACTTTCTGCAAGGATGTGCGGGGGCGGACATGGGGTACGCTAGGTAAGTACGCTAGCGCTAATCTATTGTGGAGCTAGCTCCCTACCTAAGATAAGGTACCTTAGGTGGCATACTCCATACTGTAGGTAGAGGAGAGCACATTCCTATCAAGTAAGTATTGACTCTTCAATGCTCTTATCAGACCATTCATCACAAAGCAATCAATACTTCTATCCATCTCAGCATTGATTGCATCCTTCATAGTATAGATAGCGAGAATCCTTGATCTGCATTGAGCCTCAGCCCCTAGTATCTGCTAACTTCCGATTACAGACGTGTCGCCACAAATATGAATACAGTGATCAAATCTGCATCTCATGTACACTGATACTCGTAATCTAGAGTTTCGTCTTCTCAATTTTGGTCCATCTTTCCAACTTCGTTTCGAGGCAATGATGAGCAATTTTATTATCGATGTTTTGTCTCCCGCCTCCTAAGCGAGTACTAGCAGGCAAATATAATATCCTTTCAGGATGACATTTCTTGACCTTAAAAGATGATACACATTTTCAAGCATCTTCATTCTGTAAACGGTAATAAATGCTCTCACACCAAGGTCGAGTTACGAGAAGTCTCACAAAGGCAGGAAATGAGCCGAACCACCTTGCACCATGAACACGCACCGAAAGTTGTTTCCTTTGTGTTCAACAAAACGGCTGGCTTGCTTCAATTAACTTTCGAACTTAGTCAACAGGAAAAACACCCACCCAAACTAGGTGACGATCATTGCGATCTCGAGGTCTACATTAGTGACAATCAGACAATTGCTGGGGAGAGAAGCCCAGCACGTGCCTCAGCCACACTGACTTGAGGGTTACCAATGGACTGATGGTGGAAACGTCATCCCAAAGTACAAGTGGGTTGGCGCCGTTGTAGTTCTCCGCTGTCGAAAATATGAGGAGAATCCTGATGAAGAAGATGGTGAGGAGGACGAGGAGGACAGCAGGTAGTTGTACGAAGACATCAAGCCTGCCGATCTCCGCACCGCGGTACAGTACATGAGCAAAGATGCCTTGTTGTACGAACTGCCGGTGGATTCTCAATACTTTCTCGGCAACGAGAAGTTGTGGACTGAGAGCGTCAAGATCCGCTGTTAACGGCAACATGGGAATTCTTGGCAAGAAGCGATTCAGAGACGTGTGGGTGTCTTTACGACATATGATCCATCATCCGCCTCACAAGAACAATATCTCGCCAATATCAGCACACATGAATGCAGCTCTCTGTGTATTCAAGTGCGGCTTTCAGTCTCTGGTCATCCAAGCCTCTGATGCCGGCGATATCAAAAGCGCATTCGAGAACAGACATGCATCAACCCTGATGTTGAAAGCCGACCTGAATGACGAACCTACGTGGAGTACATACGATTTCACGCAATGGAATCAAGGCAGAGAGCCAACTGTTCTCCTCGTGAGACACGATCTGAAGCCCATCAATGCAAAGCAGGTCGAGGCATCAAACAGCTACATCAAGGACGTGATTTGCCCGGCAATTTATGGCTCTCCCTTTGAGATTTTGGATCCCGTTACTGGAAGACGTGAGCCGGAGGTTGTTTACTATGATGGTGAGCCGCAGAGCGTTGTCATGAAGGATATGAAGTGTATGAAGTCTACTAATTTTGAGACTTTCTTCGAGTGGTTCACGAACCAGAAGATTGCTGATGGCGATACAACCTGAGTCGGTATCAAGTCTCCGCGAGAAGTCTAATGACACCAAAAAATCTAATCACTTTACTTTCTGACCTTTCTTGAGAGAGCTTTATTTTGAAGGCTACCTCTTGGAAGAGGCTACCTCTTGGAAGACATCAGGTCGGTCGTTGTCGGGTGAAGGAAAGCGGGACTTGGATGTACGAGCACCTACGTAGGCGCGATTAAGGCTTCGTTGAGAGCAGTTCAGATGAATGAAATCGGACTGAATTGATTGGCCTTCCTTTTCGGATCAATGATCTGCTTTTAGCGCAGCGAAGCTACGAGAGGATTATGGAAGAATTTTACGAATTACAAGTTCATTGCATTTGTCCTATTCAAGAAGTAGAGCCAACTCTTTGTTGTTATGTGTTAAATTGTAGGCTATGCAATGTAACGGGAAAATAATCTTAGTCTTGAAACAGAACTCCCCAGAATACTCTTCCAGTACCTTACTTCTCGAGTAGGAGACCGGGCCAGATCATGTGGGCAATACTTTGGTTTTGGCAGAAAGTTGTGCAGCTATGTGTGTGTCTCAAGTCCTTTGGATTGAACTCGTAGCATGTTTCGATTTGGCAGCTGAAATTTGATGTGCCTTTAGAAGTCTCTATCGAGGAGGAGATGTAAGAGAAAATCGTGGGGATGGTGTCGATTGCTCTACAATGGATTAGGAGAGTCCGACTGCTAGTCTTGGATTGCACGAGATGTAGGTTGCTTTTTAATGCTCTTTGAATGCTTCCTATGAACAGGTTGTCCCATCGCTAGTAGAAAGTGAAAGTTCGAGACATTCTGGACGATAGGGAGATAGGACGTCCTCGATCTAGGAATCGCGGTTCTCTAAAGCCCTAGCACCCCATGTGAAATGCCGAGTTAGTAAGTTACCCTGTAATAAATGACATTGGCGGTGTAATACGGCTCAGAGCCAGAGAAATCGTTGCTCATCACAAAGAAAGCGGAGATCCCATCTCGGAGATCACTAGCTTCGAATGCTTATGTCTAAGTGAGCAAGTGAAGTCGATGTGAAGCTGGGTACGGGATAAGGTATGCCACTGTGATAGGGCTGACTGGTATGTATGGAAGTGAGTTGTAGACCTTGAAAGTAGCTGAAGAAGGGAGCCAAACATGTTATGATAGACCTGGTGCCAAGCCAAGACGTATTTCGCTCTACTTTTGGATCTGGATCTAAAAGAACAGCTGAAGCTGCTAGCACGTTCAGAAGGAACTTTTATGTCCACTACCTATCAAACATAACATGTACGAAGCAACTGGGCCGAGTCCCGGTTGACTATTGACTTCATGGAAAAGTGACTTTCATGACAAGATGTATCGTCGGTTGTCGCTACGGTGTAAAGGTATCGAAGTCGCTTTGGTTGGCCCAGCCGAAGAATGTAGGGCGCACAGCCAGCTACAACACACTCGTGTGTGGAGCATCACAAACCTCACGTCTCAAACTGGGCAGCAACAGCCATGCCTCTGCAATACATTGGCAGGTGTACAGCGAGGAGCGTTCTGGAATCAACGAACGGTCTACATTTGTAAATCGGGCTTCGGGCTTGTGAAAAGCTGGGATCACTAGCTGAAGGATTTCCAATCGAGGGGTAGGTAGTATATGATATACTTTGACACCAGTATGGTGTTTAGTTGAAGGCTGAGTCAGCACTCAGCGATATTGCCTGCTACAATCGAAGTTGTGGAGGAGAGAGGAGAAGGACGGAACACTATTTTGTATCGTCATCGGTACATTGGGCCAAAGTCTATTCCTTTCTGGTCTTTCTTGGGGATTAGAATATAAGGTAAGGTAGCTTTTCCACATCCTATACTACTAGCTAGATAAGTAATTGTCACTTTCCGAACGAATCAATGTGGTCCAATATAGCAATTGGTTCGCTTATAGATACCGTAGCAATATCCATGTTTCACTCGTGTCAGAATACCTACCCCTCCAGCCCTCCTCATTGTTTATCACCCAGGACATTTGCCCCTCATCAAGAAATGGTATGCAGCAAGATGACATTTCCCAAAGCTTGTACTGCTTTCCATAGTCCAGATCCAGTCATGGTTAACTAATAATCAATTTCGCCTTCCCGTTTCCCCAGATCTGCAGTTCTTCATCTCATTTAGATGTTTCCCCTGTGCCAGCTTTGCAGTTCCGCTCACGCAGGCAGAGAAAGTAGTAATTCATTCGCCTCGAGAGATTACGGCATAGCCAAGTCTGCTCTGTTCCTTTCCCCAAACCTTTTGAGTGTTCTTATCAGCAACGTAGCAGTAGGCTTTTGGGTAAGAGTGTAGGAAGTGCAGTGCAGTGCGGTGCAGTGCAGTACAGACCAGCAGACCGCATGTGATTTTATATTATAGACTCGGGTCAGTCCAGGCTGTTTGAGCATTGAAGCCGCGGCGCTCCGCCCTACCTTACCTACCCTAACTTGCCCTGCCTGCCTGGCCTGACTTGCTTTGCGCCATCCAGTCCCGTCCAGTCCAGTGCAGCCAGGGCCCGAGTAATACCTGCAGTCAGTATCCGCGTGCGTCATTGTCGAGCGAGATACTGGTAGAGCAACTACAGCACGCGCTACAATCGGGAGTATACTAGCCGGCCCACCTCCAGTTTCGCTCGGGGCTCGCTTACTGTCGGGGAAAGCGAATGTCACAGGCAAGCAAAACTGTCACAGCTCGGCCAAACTTCGGTCATTGGGTTTTGG
>JACBAH010007573.1:0-38720 GCA_014282315.1 Neospermospora avenae
AATCACCTCAGCATATCCTAATCAGCAAGGCCTTTCCATGCCTCCCCCAGCACCTCCGTATGGATCGAGAGCAACTCCAACCCCACCCCCACCACCGCCAAAGGGCCCTGCACCTCCACGTATAAGCTCGCCACTGGCGACTGGTCTCCCTCACTCATTCCAACAACCAGCTCGCCCATCATCGGCGGCTAATCAGTACGCTCCTCAATCGAATTCTCCTGCCCAGCAATACGGGCAACCTGTTCCAGCTCCCACGATTGCACGTGGTGCATCACCTTATAATGCTCCTCCGGCAGGGCCCCCTCCTTCGAACAGATATGCTCCTTCGCCTGCAACGCAGCAGTACTCTCAGCCACCAACTCCACAATCTCAAGTAGCGCCACCTCCTCAGGCTGGAAGACCACCGCCATCCAATCCCTATGCTCCAGCTTCCAACACGCCTCAAAATCAATACAATATATCCCAACCTCCGGATCAAGCTAGTCAGGTACCACCACCACCGCAAGGGCCGCCTCAAGGCTCGCGTCCCCCAACAGGTCCTCCACCTAGATCCACACCAGCCGCTGCTCCCCCTGCAAAGGCCAAGCATCCTGTTGGAGACCGATCTCATATCCCGTCCAATGCTCAGAGAATGGTGGAGATCTTCACTTCGGATATGCAACGTGTTGCTTCCAAGGCTCCTGTTTCATTCGCTGCGCAAGTCAAGGATACTCAGAAGCGGTTGAACATCTTGTTTGATCATCTGAACAATGAAGAACTCATCAAGCCCGATACAGTTCAGAGATTGAGCGAGCTTGCAGAGGCATTACAGGCTAAGAATTTCGAAGCGGCTGCAAAGCTACAGGTAGATATCCAACGGGAGAAGACGGAGGAGTGTGGTAATTGGATGGTAAGTCAAACTTCAGCTTCCTTGAACTATAGCTCATAACATACAGGTTGGTGTCAAGCGTTTGGTGAGCATGAGCAAAGTAACGCCTTAGATGTGTGGATGGTGTCTTGCAGGACTATGGAGTCCGAAAGGTCGATCTTTGCGTGTACAGTAACAATACAAAATCAGTGGTAAACACTTGTTGATTTCTTTGACATTTCCGGACAATCCATATATCCAGGCACACAATTGCGAAACGAGCTGTCCTTCACGACATGATAAGTCTCCCTCGCCGCCTTTGTCTGGCTCTGAGGAACTGCATACGCATTGCTCTTGCAAGTCAACAAGTGTTCGTGGTGCGACCTGGGGTGATCGCCCTCAACTGAAATCATGATGCAAAACCAGACTTGAGGAAGCAGTATGCCGTAGTCTTTCTCCGCACCTAAGCTGAAGGAAGCCGTTCCAACGCCAGCGAATGTATGCTTCCAGCCCATGTGCCCCACATTCTGCTTCGTTTGCATTTTGGAATCTTCTGTCCATTCGAGGGTGTGTGCTTATGGGATGTACGCCAATAATGGCCGATTTGCTGCTTGATCTTCGCTTTCCAGTCGATGACCCAAGGTGCATGAAGTAACACCAGGAAAACGCGGCTTGTGGTTTCCTCGAGGCCGTGAGCGTAACGACATCTGTACATGATCCTGTCTGTTGACTCCTCATCTGTGTTGGCCAAGCAGAATTGGGCCCTTGATTTGAGGGCTATACTTGCTATTCAGAGGCTACTTTTTCCACTTATGTACAGGACCTGGGGTAGAGGTGCGTCTCTGATCTTCCATAGATGCATTGTATCCTATGGCGAACACTATAATAATCGGCAGGTGGTAGATCCCTCTGACTTCAGCCTAACTCAATCGCAAGCCCATGTTATGATATTCCCACTTGCAGATTGTCCGAGCCTGACAACACTGTCAACAAAGCCCCTCTCGGAATGCGATCCGCCACTAGCTGTGACTGTGCCTAAACCATGGCTTCAACGCCTCGAATAACCGCAGCTCTGGCCCGTCCGAGAAACTGCAATGAAACCTCTTGTTTATCCGTCGATTGATAGGAACGACAAAGTTCGCATCCTCAGGATACAACATGGCACTACAGACCATATTGTGTGCACGTCTTTGTCCAGCTCACGACGGCGACCTGACGCACCATAAGTCACTCAACAGGAGAAACACAAAACTACATTGCACTCTCTTACATGGACCGCTGACCGAAAAGGCTCGAAATGAGATAATTATGTACAACGTCCCAGCAGCTCGAAACATCGGACAAGATTACGTTGCGTCCAACGCTGGAAGTTATGTCATTGTAGATCTCAAACAGGCGCTGTTCAGCTTTCGACGATCACATGCGGACATGAACGTCTGGGATGATGCTCTCTGTATTGATCAACACCATGAAGATGATAAGAATGCCCAAGTAGCTCGTATGTATGAGGTCTCCTCCCAAGCAGAAGAAGTCATCTGGCTGGGTGAGTCGAAAGACGGTAAAGATCAACTTTGCGAGATACTCATATTGGTCTTTTGAACAGGAAAGGGAACCACGATACTATAGATGAAAGATTCAAGTTTCTGGGCAGATCATTAGATCTCAAACTTCTTGACAAGCTTTTAATAAGGCACAAGACCCTGGAAAAAGATTGGAAAATGGTATTCGACTTGATGAAAGACTCTTAGTTCACACGTCGCTGGGTGAATCAGGAGCTAGCACTTTCCAGATCTGCATGTATACAATGAGGTCACCAAACCCTTGTGTGGGAAGAATTGCCGACTCGGTTGCGCTTTTTACCACGAGATACGAAGAAATCAAGTGAGCCGGGTTCCATATAAAGATGACTGATGTCCAGGAGTTGGGAGCGAGTGTCATGGTTCATACTATGGGGCGTCTATTTCGAAAGTCAGCGCTACTGAATCTTGTGTCCTCCATGTTATTGCCATTTGAGGCCACTGATCCCCGGGACACAATCTTTGCCGTACCCACATTGGCGGACGATAGTCATCCTTCGTCTGCTCATCCTCACACAGGCGTTGATCCCAGAATCTCCCATAATTATCGGAAGTCCATACTAGATGTCTATGCCGACTATATCGACTACTGTGTCGATAAATCGACTCTTTCGAAATGCTCTGCCGCTAATGGGTAAGCGATACGATTATCACGAAGACAGAAAGTTTGAAGCAAGGAAGCACTGCGCCGAAAGCAACCTACTCAATGCTAGTGGAGTTACTGCCGTTGCTGAAAGAAGGTGTAAGTCTTCTGGTATCATGTGTTGGGACTCTGCTGACCACCTTAGCAATAACTGCACCAAATAGCACACAGGCAGAAAGTCTCTAACCCACCATCACAGCCAAATGAAACCTGGATCGTGAAGAACATTTCCCACGAAGAACTGCCTCGAGGAAAGGATGCGAAATTTTGTTGAGCACTCCTGAAATTTACAAAACTACATCACTCTGACTCGTGTCTAGCAGTCAAGCCTCCAAGCCAGAAGTCGGATTTGTGCACCGCAGACAAGTCATCATCGAAGCCGACGGTACGGAGGACGTCTTCTGCAAGAGAAGATGTCTCGATAGATCGGAAGCATAGGTCGAGTCGATCTGATAAACATGCTCGGAAGAGCACTCACGAGCGGAAACACTGAATTTACTCAAATTCGTAACAAACGAGCAACAGTTGAAGGTCGGTACCAAACTACTGTCAGCGAGGAATTGCGGATCATTAGGGAAGTATTTTCTTGGCGGCCCTTTAAACACAACCTCTGGTACAAGGAGCAACACCCAATCTTTCGTGCTGGAACATGGAGGCCTACCTTCTCTGTGTACGATTAAACTCTATGACCTTCCAACGAACGACGTGATGAGCAATGAGGAATATACGATGCACTTGGTGGGAGGTGGAACACTTTCGTGGATATGGGAATTATGTTTCATTTCGATGTCATGTTACCCGGAAGCACTTGAAATGCCTGTACCGGCGTTCTGATCCTAGGCAAAATAAATCAAATTTCTGTCCTGTATTGCTTCAACTTTATCGTCATCTTCAAGTGTGATGTACATGGTCTAATTATCACCGAGCCTGGGGGAATGCCAGAGTACTATGGGTATGAGTCACCTAATACTGTGTTTTCAAGGAAGATCGCGCATCTGGAAATCTAGGGAGATTTTCGAAGTCCTCGATTGATACGCTATATTCTCGACCTTTCTCAGCAAGGGAACTCAATGATATGCCCGCAGTCGACGATTCCCTTTGGCCTATACGTACGGTCCTATAAACAGAAGCGTGGTATTTTGCTACTCATGACTCGCGTGCGTGTAAGCGAGAGTTTGTCAACAAGGATAATGCTATGTTGACTTCGAAAGTTTGCGAACAATAATCTACCTGTATATTGCGCCAGATTATAAGGCTTCAGAAGTGATGTCGAACTTCCCGATACTGGCGCCCGGAACTCTAATGACCTGTAATCTGGCTGGTTCTTGGTCCTCTGCACCAAACCAGGCGGGTGTAAGTAGGTACTGCGGTAAGGATGGATGCTTGATCTGGGCTTTTGGCAATACAGCTGGAATAATGATGAACTGATGATAGTCTGGCTCTTCCTTCAAGTTTGTATCAGTGAAGGAGACCCTCTACCCCTTTCAAATGTCACCCTAGAGAAGGACATGAGCCTGGAAATAAAGGGAAAGTACATCACGTGCCATAGGCAGTGCCTTCGGCTTTTCCCGCATCGGCTTCTCCCATTAGGTAGTGATTGGATCAGACGAAGGCAGTATAAATACGAACATGGTGAGTATCTAGCTACGTCACCTTCTGTACCTGTTAGACGTAACAGACATTACCTTACCAAAAGTAGGTAGGTCCTTATTAAGAATTTGACGAGAATATGTCTGTGGCTTCGAAGGCCAATTATAGCAGTGACAATTCTAATGTGCGCTTATATAATTAGCCTGGAGCGATTTGATGGATTTGCAGCTCCGAGATCGGTTTTCGCTTGATTAGTTCCCCTCTTTTTTCATCTGCATGCCGCCCGCATGTTATCCTATGCACGGACAATTTCTTGCTCTGCCACGCTTCTCTCTCCATGCAGCACTCCTCCTCCCCACATTTGGATTAGAGTCATAGGCAAAATATCTTGCTTTAGCGATCTGACTCTTCAATTATCACCTTCTTGTTCACGTTCTTCACACCGACAGTGAATATAAATACCCTCGCTCTGCTGCTTACAACTTCAATTCCTGTTCAACTCCTCTACTCATCCTCGACCGACTACTTCGTCATCTGCGAACAACAATTCATCCCATCTACACGTCTATATCCAAACTTCAGTCAATATGTGCCCCTCATGCGAACCTGAGAATATTGCCAATGGCAACGGCCAGGTCAACGGATCTTCCAATGGAACCAATGGAGCTGCCAATGGTGCTGATGGTAGGGTTTCCCAGCATTCCGTCGCCATGATCAATAACTAAATTCAATTGATAGCTCACCCAGGCTTCACCGCTGTCGAGACCAAGTCGCACCGCCAACCTACGAGACACAACCCATACCAACCCGTCGGCGACTTCCTGAGCAATGTTTCGAACTTCAAGATTATCGAAAGCACTCTGCGAGAGGGTGAACAGTTCGCCAATGCCTTTTTCGATAGGGAAAAGAAAATTGAGATAGCCAAGGCCTTGGACGATTTTGGTGTTGACTACGTGAGTCATAAAGGCGAATTGCATACATAGGGAGACTTGCTGATACGACGAAATAAGATCGAGTTGACTTCTCCAGCTGCATCCCCAGAATCAAGAGCTGATTGTGAGGCCATCTGCAAGCTTGGATTGAAGGCTAAGGTTGGTCACTCTCCCCCACGATCGGGACAATGGCTAAGATGAACAGATTCTCACACACATCCGCTGTCATATGGACGATGCTAGAATCGCCGTACAAACTGGTGTTGACGGAGTGTAAGTTCTGAATCTCTCGGCATTTCAATTGTCTTGCTGACTGGATATGCCTCAGTGACGTCGTTATCGGCACTTCTTCTTATCTTATGGAACACTCCCACGGCAAGGACATGACCTACATCACCAATACCGCAATTGAGGTCATCAACTACGTCAAGTCGCACAACATCGAAATCCGATTCTCCAGCGAGGACTCATTCAGATCAAGCTTGGTTGACCTTCTCTCCATTTACTCCACAGTCGACAAGATCGGCGTAAACCGTGTCGGTATTGCGGATACTGTTGGCTGCGCATCCCCAAGACAAGTTTATGATTTGATTAGAACTCTGCGAGGTGTAGTTAGCTGCGATATTGAGACACATTTCCATAACGACACTGGGTGCGCAATTGCCAATGCTTATTGTGCATTGGAGGCTGGTGCAACACATGTCGATACTTCAGTGTTGGGAATTGGTGAGCGTAATGGTATCACCCCTCTTGGTGGACTTATGGCCCGCATGATCGTTGCGGATAGGGACTATGTCATGGGCAAGTACAAGCTACACAAGCTCAAGGATATCGAGGAATTGGTTGCACAGGCTGTGGAGGTCAACATCCCGTAAGATTCCCCATCGCTATCATGCCCGGTCTGAAACTGACACACGATTAGCTTCAACAACCCCATCACTGGATTCTGCGCTTTCACTCACAAGGCTGGTATCCACGCTAAGGCTATTCTTAATAACCCTTCAACATACGAGATTATCGACCCAGCCGATTTTGGTATGTCGAGATACGTACATTTCGCCTCTCGTTTGACCGGATGGAATGCCATCAAGTCAAGAGCCACGCAACTAAACATCGAGATGACCGATGCCCAGTACAAGGAGTGCACAGCCAAGATCAAGGCATTGGCTGACATCAGGCCAATTGCCATTGACGATGCCGATTCTATCATTCGTGCTTTCCACCGAGGCCTCAAGATTGGCAAGCAAGTGGATCTCCTCCCCAACATGACTGAAGAGGAGAAGGCTCTGTTGGCTGAGAAGGAGAAGGAGATTGATATCCCTGAGAAGAGAGCATTAGACTCTGAGGCCGACATGCCTTCCGACAAGAAGGTAAGAAATGCTATCTCGGCATAAGGATGATTGGATATGACCAAGATAGTTCTTTTCGTATCAAGATCATATCATAGGGCGGAGGTTGCAGGTTGCAAGGCTGCAAAGTACATTTTCCGAATTTGGCTGCCAAAAGTCTAAAAGTCGATTCTGCTTCAGATCTATCACGTCGATACCTCAAATCGCTCGCTAGACTCTTGCATATCATTTTCCTTTTGGGATTATGCGGATGGCGTTCTTCATCCATTCATCTTCTCTTGCTTTCATACTCAGCTGTGTACATATAACGACTCTCTAAGGGAAAAGTCTGCGAGAAAGCAATGAATTTATGATTTTACTACTCGAAAGCATTCGTCCTCGATGGGAACATTCTTTCTTGATATCGTGGTGCAACAGAATACGCTAGGCCGCATAGTACTATCTCGGCTGGCAGTGGATGGCTTGGATGTTGGAAATACGAGCTTTCAACATGTTGGCGAATACTAGTGACATGCCGAGCTTCTGGTGATGGACGAGTAATCCCTATCCAACATGGTTTCAGAGCGGCCCTATCTAGATGTCACGATATCTCCTTTTGCCAATACTACATATGTTTAAGCATATGGTCATCAAGCGGCGTTTCGATTTAAAAAGGAGTGTATTGCTTGTGACAGCTAATACTACATAAGCCTTAAGCATTGCACAGCCTTGATACTTACGAAGTCGTACTTCAAACTTCGCCAAGCAGAGACCACAGGCCGGCCTGCATCAGCAATGCTAGACGACGAGGTTTCACTGGTAGTTTTCAGTGGTCAAATCTATCTTAGTCATGCTTACGGTCTGGGATGCTGCGCTGCGACGCTTTTTCACTTGCCTTTATCTTGGCGCCGGTTAAGCACCCATAGAGACTCGAGACTCGAATTTCTGAGGTTTTGAACAGCGTCATCAAGCTTATTGCTTGGCTTAGCTCTGTGTATCGTGCCGCGTACGTTCGAATGTTCAAGCTCCTGCTCCAGCTCTGGTGTTATGGAGAATTTCGGTGGACTTTATGAAATCTTGTTTTGGCCTGTGTTCTTTTGGGAGTAGCCTCTTACCAGGAATCTGTCTGAAGGTTTGCCTCATTTGAAGTCTTGAAGATAGCTCGAAATTTATACTGGGGAATCGACAGTGGCTTTCACTTTGGATTGTTGAATACTTGAAAAGATTCTGCAAGTTACAACTCTACAAAGAAAATAGGCTGAATGTACTGTGTTTCGAGCCCGGTCGATACAGAACTGCTCTGATGTCGAATCTCACAATCTAACATCGTTCTTGGTCTATTTCTACGACGTATAAGTTACGCTTGTATAGCTCCACAGATCTTGCGGTGTAATAGAAATACATATCCACATCCGCAAATCCATACAGCAGATCTTTATTCCAGGAACCACGATCTCAAAATATAGGATCTTTACTGCAGGCGCCCAACTACTACGCCGCTGAAGCCTGGTCGTGGAAGGAGGAGGGAGGCTCCTACAATAACACCGTGCACATCTCCAGCCTCATCTGTAATTAAAGTTAGAAGCTCGATTCTTGAGCTTGAAGCGCGAGTCGGCCAATGAGAGCACCGTGTACATATGACAAAGCAGAGAACAGGCGGCGCGGACTTCTCATTCGCGGCGTCGTTCAAGCAAGCACCGAGTTTCCGACATCAACAAGCGGCCCCAGTGTTTTGGCGACCGATAATCGAGCCTCCGAGCCTCCATCATCATTCCAAAAGAAATGAACCAACGAATGATTGATTGATTGAGCGGCACAATATTCGTACGGCCCGTAACGTCTTACTCTATGGGTAGTATGGTATTTGAAGTCCAAAACACTGCACTGCCTCAAGTGTCGATGTATAAGTTAGGTTGTGTCTCCTTCCTTTCAACATGTATTCCAAACACAGTACTTCTTCAATTCCTTTCGTATCAGAATCACTCGCAGCGTAGCTTTCTGCGATCTCTTTTCACACTACAGTACTTTCACATTTTCAAGGTCTACGTTGTCATAGAACATCCCCATCATGACGACCCTCACTCACTCGGACGGACATGGAAAGGGATATGGAAACGCAACGCTTCTCATGACACCCTCTTTGTGTACATTAGAGACGTGCGATTTGTCTATGGCAAGCTTCTTGTATATTCCCACACTACCCGGAAACGCCATCTTCGCGGCCATTTTCGGTATATACCTTGTTGCACAGATATATCTAGGCATCAAGCACAAGACATGGGGATATATGACTGCAATGGTTCTGGGGCTGCTTCTCGAAATAATTGGATACGTTGGTCGTATCTTACTTCACAACGACCCGTTCAACGACGACTACTTCCTGATCTACTTGGTCTGCTTGACTATTGCTCCAGCACTTCTCAGTGCCTCTGTAAGTCTGCCAAAGGATTCAGGTGTTTACTGAGCTAACAATCCAGGTTTATCTCTGCCTCGCTCGCATCGTCAAGGTCTATGGCGAAATTCTCTCACGCTTCAAGCCTCGAACCTACACCCTGTTTTTCGTCACCTGCGATCTTATCTGCTTGGTTCTTCAAGCTGCCGGTGGCGCTCTCGCTAGCATGGCGGATACTCAGAGCCAGTACGTTTTTTAGGAAGCCTATTTTCTTTTCCTTTTGCCCAATGTCATAAGAAGATCTTGGCATCCGTCCTATCCTCTTCTCACGACACATCTATCTAATTTTTGTTCAATCGCTAACCCCCATGGTGTAGAGGCGATCTCGGCAAGAACATCATGATGGCTGGTCTAGTATTCCAAGTTGCCTCTCTGACATTCTTCGCTGCTGCCGCGACTGAATTTGGGCTCCGGGTTTGGAAAGGCAAGGGACAATGGAACCCACGCTACCTGAGAATCGTCGCCACTCCTCTCTTCAAAGCATTCCTCATCGGTACGATCTCATATTTTTTTACTGGCTCTGAAATCGACTAACATTCTCCTAGGCCTTGCGGTTGCTGTTCTTACAATCTTCATCAGAAGCACCTACCGTATCGCCGAGCTCTCTGGGGGTTTCAACAGTCACCTTTTTACCGATGATGAAGTTGCCTTTATGATCCTCGAAGGAGTCATGATCATTATCGCCTGTGGTTGTCTGACTGCTTTGCATCCGGCTGTGTGCTTTCAAGGTGTATGGCATGAGACGAACTTCGTCTTCCGCACCAGCAAGAATAGAGCTGAGAAGATCACATACGAGACTGGCGATGTAGAGTCTCAAAGCGCTACCCAGATGAACTCTTTGATAGGACGAAAGTGAGGTGTCAGCACGTGGGTGGTCAATAATATGAGCCTGAAGGATCCGATGATCTAGAATGGTTTGAAGTATTGGAGATGGGATCATGGACTGCAATTCTGGTGATGTATGTCCATTGCATTGGATATCTCTTCGATTATATAACCCTATTTTCATTCGTGTGGTTTTCAAGGAGTTGGTCAAGCGTTTCATCAAACCAAAATCTAGAATTTCCTCCATAGATGGGAATAGTACACAGTTGAATTTGATACGACTATTGCACATATTACACCTTTGCCTCGGTCGAATCGAAGTCAATGGTCTCTTTTCGAGAACAAGTCCAGACGGTTCCTGAGAATCGACGTAATAATGCGACAAAAAAGCATCTCTGAAGTCCACGCGAACCCAAGTCCTATCCATGCCACAATAAACCAACGCAGTACCAGCCACTGACAATCGCAGTATCCTACAAGCTAATCCAATCTCACTCCTGCATCTCTGCACTTGGGACTCCTCAAGCCAACCGCGTTCTCAGCTTCAACCAGAGATATTGAACCACCTAGTCCTTCCATCAGCGTCTCACGACCAAAGTCAAGAACAGCACCAAACATACCTACTTCCTTTCTTCCGACTCACACCATCGCCAGCCTCCTGCAACAACACCCTACCCCTAGCATACCTCCTTCGATACTTAATTCCACACTTTCCACAGCGTTCTTTCCAGGCAATATGCGGTCTTTTCATACAGAGAGTAAACTTGTCGCATCTTCCGCAGTACTCGAAGCCGGGAGGGAAGAAGGACTTGATGTGGTAGTGTAGCTCGCAATGGGCGGGTGCGTACAGGACTGGGATGCAGTGTCTGCAACCTTGAGGATGGGGTCGAGGTGTGTCTGAGTAGGGAGATCCGGATGAGAGCGGGAGCTTGGGTGTGAATGGTGAGGTGAGGTTGTAGAATTTCTTGCTGGGAAGAGGTCAGTATATCCGAGGTAGATATGAGCTGATGCGACTCCTGAGTACGGATCTGAGAGGGGGGTTCTCAAAGTGGACCTATAAGAAGTGTGAGGGGAGGTGCAACGCCATAATGAGCATTCAGAGTCAGATCTCAGGACTTCAGAAGCAACTCTGCGTTTTTGCAATAGTAGAGTGATCAAGACCATTACAATGACGAACCTGACTAGACCGAGGCAGATCGCATCAATTGGATGCTCCAGAAGATCAAAGATCTTAAGAAGTAGCTCAGGTGGTAGCTTCAGAAATGGCGCGCTACTCCTTGGTGGTGGATTTTGAATCCCCTGCATTTTATCTTTGGCAAAGACGTAGTGACACTCTGTTAGATTTGGTGGAGGCTGGACTGCTGGTGCTGCAGTGAAATTCTGGAAAGGTCTCTGGGGACGTGGTCTGGAATACATTGTGGTGATTGCGCTTAAACAATGATCGCTAAGTCTGGATCTGGATTCAATGTTTTACCGCAGAGTGAATGTGGCTACTGAAAATTGACGTTAATTCACTGGCCATTGACGATTTTTTTCTACATGCTCGAATTCTTTCTGAATGTTCCTCAAAGATGGCCTGCTAGATAGGTAGCTAGGACGACCAGACCAAGCAGGCCCCATGATCGATTTGAAGCTTACTAAAACGCCATTACTGGGAAAAGCGAATGTGGTGTAAGTGGACAATTGAGAAGGTCTGGAGTCCCAACTTTGCGAAGAGCAAGAAGGAAAGAGCGAGCCACCTCTGAGCTAACTCTTGGCTGTTTGTCCAAATTTGTCTATCGTCGAGGTGAAGCCCGTTAGAAGTGCTTCAAATCTACTTATCGTGAGATCTTCCAAAGAGCAGTGGTACAGTACGCAAATCCCTGAAAGAAACCATTATCATCTTGAAAGGAAAGTCTAGACTCATTGGCCTTCGCAGCAAAGGAATGTTCTGACAGCACCATGGTGGATACAAGATGGTACGAAGAGGAAAACTAGTATAGGAATCGTCTTTCGGGAGCCAGACGCTAAGCAAATACGAGACTTGATTAAAGTGAATTCATGTTGCATTTCCTGCTCACACCAAGAACCTTTCACAACTTGCGATAAGTCAAGCTAAAAACACAGAGAGTTCAGCTCAATTCCTATTAACCACCCGATAGAGAATTAAGCCTCTCGAGTTTGTCTAGAAGAAAGAGTTGAAACAAACCCAATTTTACGAGAATGATAGCGGATACTGCTATTAGAACGAAAGCATTCCTCATGCTTCCCTACTTCACTTGAGTGGTAGTTCGCAAGTTCGAAGCAGTCGCGGCCTGGATATCTGGTAATCAATGAAGCGTGAAATTAAATTCCTATGCTGATTTCCTGGCATCAAAAGTTATGAAGACAACTGCAACACTTTCATGACTTCGCAGCATTCATAATTACGGAAGTAAAATCGTAGGATAGTTTCCGGACTTTAGAAGTCAGAGTCGTGTTAGAAATGCAAGACTCAAGATTATTCTCATTTCTCATTTCACAGCGGACAATAAATGCCTACTGAAGAGAAGTTCTGCCAGCCTCTGAAACAGTGCAGCCAGTCTCATCAGTCGTATTCAGTTGTGCAGCTAGTAAACGCCAGTGATTTCGCTCGAAGCAGAAAAATCCATGTGGTTCATATTGTTATTCCCTCTTTGCTTAGTCTATTGCGATCTCATAATCAGAACCCAAGCCGTCCGACCTCCTCGATTTTGATGCCTGGGATGCCTCTGTAATTCTCCTCGGTAATCTAACTTTGGGTCAACCTTATTCCTTTGTCAGTCTTCCATATTGGAATACAGATATACTCTTCCTTGTCATCCTCTAGATGATGCAGCCAGATGATAGCGTATGCGTCGACACCTCTCTTCCTGGCTGATTGAAATTCGAATATGACTGGGCCAAAGTGGATCTGCAGGTGTGCTGCCTCTTCAGCTGATGTATCAAGTGAGCCCTTCTCGTCTTGCAATTCCTTCTTGTCTCTGAGCTCATCGGGAAGGTTGACATCCTTTCCGTGTGATTTGAGAGCAAGCCTGAAATATGGTCTCCCAAAATATCCAACCTCACAATAAAGTTCACCAGGCGTCGTCTTGTCCTGATGTATTCCGCGAAGCTTAGAGACCAGAGTATACATCTTCCCTGGGTGCTGAATCAACTTTTGCATTGAAAAATCAACCTTGTCGACCATATCATCCGCGGTGACTCGATCAGAGTCCCATAATTCAATAGAATGCTGTTCATCAGCCTCAGTGAGATCTGGCGTAATGAGAAGAGCGCAGCTCTCCTCCCAGATGGGGTTCAGGTCATCTTGGATAACTCCTGTGCAATACATCGGCTTGCCATACTTGGAGGAGCTCACTGTGATGTAAGGGTCACTGCTACCGTCTCTGCTCCCGTGCCTATCTTGTTTTCTAAGTCCTGTTGCTCTGTGAATTCGGATCCATAGGATGCCTAGTGCTGTATCTTCTTGTATGTCATCGCCTTTCAAAAGCTTCGTCATATCGAGTGTCATGGATTTGGGAGCAACATACTCATTGGCGGCCGCACCTGAAGACTCACCGTCAGTATCATATGCATGAACCCGATAACCCAAGAGCCGAGAGTTTCGTGAAGAACTCTGAGGGATAAATAGGGCAATAACTCATCAATAGTATGTTTGACGAATTGGGGTATTAGCGGCAGATCTAGTATATTGATTCCAGCATCTATCAACGGCACATCCTCGACCTGGACTTTGGGCAGGCCCATGAGAGTAAAAGTGACTGCTTTTAGAAATGGGGGATCCGGGGACATCTGTAGTCTTAGGTGGACCGTACCAACCAGTCCTTGCAACTCTACAAGTAGAGGAAGTGGCCTGAAAATGTCAGTCATAAACAGTTCCCGAACTTTGATTTGTGCTAAAATTGGGGGTATGCATACACTCAAAAAGTCCCTTGATCCCAAGATAGAATGATAGCTGCAAGTGCATGTTTCTGGCCTCTCGGAGGTTTTACCGCTGGTTGATGCTGCATGGCAAGCAAAGGAGCACTCGAGATTGTAGAAGTCTCCTCCCTCTTCATTGGCTAAAAGTTTCTGGGGGTTTTTTTTTTCTTCACTCTGCTTGTGAATCTCATTCATCATCCTCGAGGCATGGCTGTCCGGAAGGGCGCGAAGACTAAGCACTAGGAGAGGATTACTACCCCTACATGCGACATAGAATTAGAAGTTTCTTCAAGAAGTCCATCACATAAGCAGCATCCAGCAAGTCTCAACAAAATCGAAGGTAGGAAAGGCTTGTTGCGCACTGAATAATCTCTGTAATTCGGACATTTTTGATCACACTAGGGACTGAAGTATGCATGACATCTTCGAGATCATCTGCGATGGGAACAAATAAGTCGGGATCAATTAGACCCCACATCACTCCTAAGAAAGTATTTATCCATTCGACGGACTCAAGTATGAGGATGGCAGTTGCCATAGTCTATCAGTTGGAAACTCGAGTTCGATTGAGTTGTACGTACCCTCTCATCGCGAGTCATCGCCGTGCTCCATTCGTGTGCTCTCCCTTTTCTGATCAAGTCTTTCGTCCAAAGGTATATGCCTGAAGCTATACAGCCCCCCAGTGGGACCAACCCATAGAGGGTGCCACCTGATAATTTGCCGAGCACAACAATCGCAATCAATACGGTGGCACAGAGAATGTTTGATTTCCACTCCAAAGCCTCGTACATAGGCTCGTAACATGTTGACGGTGTTGGGTGGAAAAGAATATTGGTCTTTTCACCATGAATGGGAACATCAGAAGTTGTGTTTGGTTCAACTGGATCTGAAGTTTCAGTAATGTCTTGATTTTTTCCGTATTTCATTCCTGACTGTGTTTTATCAGTCTTGACGTGAATTGCCTTATTGACATTTGCATTACGAACAAACAACTGTGTTGAGAAAGTTAGGACATCAGCTTCCGATACAAGGTGTCAAAATCTCACCTGAGGGTTTCGACAGCTTTCATGAATTCTTTGTTGACATCTTCAATCTCAACGTGCGGTCCGCTTGTAGGATCTGTAACCTCTTTTCTTGTGCCAGAGACACCCGCCTTTGAAGCACTGTGGTCCCTGAATTCTCCAGAGATCACTCCCTCGTTGACCTCTTGGTCTCGCTTCTTCTTGTTGGTATCAAGATCCTTCTGGAATTTTCGAGTATTGGGTATGGGGTTCGTTCCGGAGTAGTGGCTGCCTGGGTCCTTCTTCTGATTATTGGACGACTCAATGACAGCTTAGTATTAGAACGGAAAGCACTGCCTCTAAGTGTTTTAGGTGCTCCTATTGTTGATCAAACACAGACAGTCATTTCAACTTTCGAGGTCTGGCCCGACAATCTTAGACTAAGGCCAGAACATTTGAGAAGAAATTGAGTACATTCAAGATCAAATTTTGCAAGCAAGACTTGCTAGAATGTAAGTCAAGGTCCGCAGGGCCGCAGGGGTCGTTGTTTGCAAGAAAGTTATACTGGCTTACCCTTCCATATTGTGAAGACGCGAATCACGGGGCTTGAAGTGATGTCATGGGGGTGGTGAGCGACTTTTTGAGGTGTTTTCAGAGGTCAGTAAAATATGTACTCAGAATGAGCCACCTATACACAAAGTGTCTAAAGCGTTTTAGAAGGATATTTCCATAGTAAGTTGTAACACCACTTACAAGCCATGGATCACTACCTACCCGTGCCTGACTAACTGTCATAACCTAAGACGTCGCTGATATGGCCGACGTCTTAGCTATTTTGAGTGTTGTCTGAATTCGCGCGCCTTCTGTATCAAAAATGCCTTCCGCAGTCCAAATCATAAACTGTCGACAGTGTAAGGAAGGAGAACTTGTGGAGAAGCCTCTCACAATCGATTTGACGACAGGGCTTATCATAGACAATTTTCGGCTTCCTCCAGACACTGAGAGAATCGATTTGAAGAATGCCATCATCTCTCCCGGTTTCTTGGAACTTCAAACAAACGGCGCTCTGGGATTCCACTTCGCTCATTACAGTGAGCCACAGGCATACCAAGCAGGTGTTCGAAAGCTCGCTAGGTATCTCCCGTCGACGGGCGTAACAGGCTTCTATCCAACGATACCGACCGTTTCGCCCGAAATCTTCCGAGGCGCATTGCCATTTCTCAAGCCACAAGATGCTCCAGGCTCAGCTTCACTACTCGGGGCCCATGTGGAAGGGCCATTTCTGGCGAAGTCAAAGAAAGGAGCTCACGATGCAAAGAACATGCATATTCCAGAGTCTGTGTCACTTGAGACGATATATGGCAAAGAAAACCTCGAGACTTCTATCCGAGTCGTGACCTTAGCGCCTGAATTGCCAGGAGCGCTTCGGCATATCGATACACTAACGAAGCAGTATGGCATTCATGTGTCCATGGCACATAGTGCCGCGAGCCACGAGGAAGGACTGGCGGGATTGGAGGCCGGGGCAAACCTCATCACGCACACGTTCAATGCAATGAATCCGCTGCACCATCGTGAGCCTGGACTTCCAGGTACGTCACCCGTCTTAGTATGATCTAGAGACAAGGAGCTCATTCTCACACCCAGGTCTTATTTCTGATCCCTCGCCACCCTTCTTCTCTATAATCGCCGATTCCATACACCTGCACCCTCGTATAGTGGGCATTGCATATCGATCATCAACTAGTCACTGTATCCTCATCACAGACAGTATCGAACTGTCTGGGTTAGCTGACGGAATCCACCCTGGTCATGCACAGATACCATTCAATCAGCTAAAAGAGGGCAATAAAGTGACAATCGAGGGGACCGATACTCTCATCGGAACATGTATTGGTTTAGATGAATGTGTTAGGAACCTCATGGCATGGGCCGAGATTCCGGTCGAGAAAGCGGTCAGATGTGTTACTGAGAACGTTGCCAATGCCATGGGGTTGAAAGATCGCGGTACGCTTGATATTGGGAAGAGGGGGGATTTGGTAGTACTCAGTGAGACCGGAGAAGTGAAAGAGACCTGGATCCTGGGCAGAAGGACAACGACAGAAGGGTAGACGAACGAGCAGAGATATTTGATGAGCTAAGGCAGAATTGCGGAGTCAAGGCTCCACTGCTCGTCTGATAACGCCACCCAATGCATAATACAAAGTATACCTACACAGAATATCACATATATGGCTTCAACTGCCCGTTGTTATCGTACTTCGCCTCTGTATACTTGTTAGCAATACTCCGCGATATGATTACAAGAATGACTTACTGAAAAATGTATAACTCAATGTAACCTGCTCAATGCCCCTCATATTTGGATCATTCACAAAGTCCGGGTCGATGTAAAAGAATACTGGCATATCAACCGTCTCTCCCGCATTCAACCTCTGCTCCTCAAAGCAGAAGCACTGGATCTTCGAGAAGTATGGTGCCACCTGCGCAGGCGTTACGCTGTATGTTGCCACCCCAATAATATCCTCATCGGACCTGTTTGTCGCAGTATAGAATGCTAAAGCAGTCTCCCCTGGGAGAACTCGCACTTCTCGCTGTTGAGGAACGAATTTCCAGGGCATGACATCCGAGACCGAGCCATTGAAAGTAATTCGGATTCGTTTCGCAGATGTAACCGGTCTCAGACGAGTGGAAGGATCGCCGCCATCATCAGCGCCTCCATGTCCAGGTGCCTTGATCGGTTGTCCTCCCCAGCCTGTGGTTTGGCAAATCTAGGTATTGTAAGCTGGTGCTAGATGTGGCGGGGTGTTGCAGGAAATAGACCATTTTGTACATCGGCACAGAGCCATATGAAAAGGCAACGGTTCCCAGGATCACACTGAGGGCATAGTACAAGGTAGAGGCATTCTTTGTTGCGAAAGGAGCCCTCAATTGCTCCATCGTCGGCGCGACATTTTGTCTAGACTTCGAGGAATTCGAAATTGTCCGGCCGTTCGTAGACGATTTGAAGAAGGGTGTAGAGGGATTGCGGCGAGCCGTTTTCACACAGGACGAGCATACCCAAGCGGCATCTTTGCGAGCAAGACTCGATATTAATCTAGGAAAGCTGTTCATTGTATGTTGTGATACAATTTGTCAGATGTAGGCCGACTGATTCTCAAGATGCTTCATCATCGATATCGGTACATCGTTAATCCGGCGCCGATCCTGGTGCATTTCGGGATTTGTTTTCATTCAGGACTGAGGAGGTGGGAAAATGACCAGGCACATTTCAACGTTGCCCAAAGCGATTTTTTGAAGACTCCTAGCTTTTGATGAGTTTGCAAATCCAGCATGATGATTGTACTATCAAGTCCGGAATCGCTTCACCCAAGACAAATTTGGCCGGCCTCAGACCGTGCCTGCAGATGAGACTTGGACCAATTGGACGCCATCTTTGACTCGGCTTCAAC
The DNA here is from genome assembly GCA_014282315.1 of Neospermospora avenae. Lineage (NCBI taxonomy): Eukaryota > Fungi > Ascomycota > Leotiomycetes > Helotiales > Ploettnerulaceae > Neospermospora > Neospermospora avenae. Next base: position 18,569 of record JACBAH010007573.1, read on the forward strand.
TTCAATTGGCTAATTTTCTATACATAGGCAGCTTTCTGTTGGATTGCTTTTCAGTGCTCTCAAAGCACAGCTTTTCCAAGCGATGTTATGCTGCAGTGAGATTACATGATACATCGAGACCCCGAGGCGATCTAGATGCATGACATCATCAATGACTTCAATATCAGCTGTCTTTACCCATCTTTTTATATAGAAATACAGTCTAATCATCCAATTACTGTTGCGCAGTATTACACCTTGTCATTCTTCATGTTCATCTCAAGGGTTTCACGAACTCTCTCTTTACGCAGTCATCTTCACAAGTCCATCAAAACTCCCCTACTCACAGCTCATCCCATCCAATCTCGCACGATGGCATCTCAGAAACCAAACACAGGCGTACCAGCCCACGACAGTAAGAAGGGCTATCCATCTTCTCATCTTAAATCTAACCAGCTGCAGTGGTGTATTTCCCTAAGATGACTTCCAAGTTGCCGGCGTCGTCTGGGGAGTTCCGAAAGGTGCTTTTCACAGGGCTCTACTCTCAGGTAGTCTTGATGACTATTCCTGTGGGCGGTGATATCGGAGATGAAGTTCATACCGTAGACCAGGCTTTGACCTTCACATCTGGCAAAGGCAAGGCTACGATCAATGGAAAGGATCAAGACGTGGAGGCCGGAGATCTGATGGTCGTACCCGCCGGAACCCAACATCAATTCATCAACACTGGAGACTCGCCTCTTGTAAGTTCCTAATTATGTCGACTTGCTCGTGGATTTAAAAGAGACTAACATGTTGCCAGATCTTGTACACAATCTACTCGCCAGCTGAACACGCCCCAACTTCCGTTCACCACACGAAGGAGCAGGGTGACAAGGAAGAAGAGGATGAGATTGATGAAGCTCCGGAGTGGAGTCAGAAGAGTAAGAAGGAGAACGAGGACGCCGGTCTGGTAAAGCTTAGCGGAAAGTACTAAGTAGTATTGGTCTGACGAATGCATCTGTATGAATATAACAACGTATCTCGATTCTTGCTTATCTAGCCTTCGAAGCTACTGAAGTCTAACTATGCTATCGTGATAACTGTTGTACCGTCTGGCAGTGATTCACAAGCTTATAAATGGCGAACGATGGAAATTTGGGGAAAACTTGGAGAAGTTCTTGAACCTGGCCAACAACTCTTCCAGCTATCACATGTAGCAAAAAGCCCATTTCAGGCGTTTTCTGGACGTCTTGTGCTTACCTATACAAGGTAATTAAATTCGTTTATAAGCGTTCTCCCGAATGGTTGCGAATTGAACGAATATGGTCTTGGCATCCGGTCATTCAGCAAATCATATAACTACGCGTTCGGGTTGAAGCGATCCTTGTCCTGAGGTGTGAAGTGAGATCTCACGTACTCAACAGCCCTCGCACAAGTACGTGTTGCGATGCTTACCATGCCATATGTAAGAGCTAGTCTAATGCAAATAAGTGGCTTGATATGCACTGCTTCGATTGGATGATACAACGAGAGATCTTAATGCTCGTGCGGTAACACAAATTCCCAGAACTGGAATGAATTATAAAGGGAAGTTTTCGCTCTTTGAAGGATTTTAAGGTCCACTTCGTACACTGATCCTGTACTATATCAATTATGGCCAGCCCAAACCTCGCCGTTCTCGAGGCCTTCCTTGAGAAGCATCCGCATATCACTTACGCAACACCCTCCTCTTCCAATTACGCTTCATTGAGACAAACATTCGCTCGCGACCATGAAGAGATTCCACTCGCCATCGTGCGTCCTCAATCCGCAGCTGACGTCTCTCTCCTCATCAACTTTACCGTATCCAACTCCATCAAATTCACTATTCGCACTGGTGGCCACAACGTCTTTGGCGCCGCTATTGCCCAAGATACACTGACAATTGACATGCGTGATATCGCATATATTGATATCTCAGAGGGTAAGCAGACAGCTAAAATAGGAGGGGGAGTGCTGTTGCTCGACGTTGCCACAGCACTTGAAGAAGAGGAGCTTGTAACACCGGTTGGAGCAATTGGCTCTGTGGGTTACATAGGATGGGCAACTTATGGAGGTTATGGCCCTTTGTCACGACGATACGGTTTGGGTGTTGATCAGATTGTCGGCGCCAAGATCGTGAAGTCGGACGGACAAATCATTACAGCCGATGAGCGGTTGTTGAGAGGCTTGAGAGGGGGCGGAGGCTTGTTTGGGGTAATTGTCGAGCTCGAGATCAAGGTCTACCCACTAAGGAATGTGAGTCAGGTTTCTGTTTACATGATTTCACCCCTGAGATCCGGAAGCTCTAACATCTAAGTAGGTCCTGACCGGAACACTTATTCTTGAGTCTGAAAATGTTGCCAGAACTTTCAAGAAATTCAATTCTGCATACTTGGAGCTTTCCGCCAGGGGAATGCCCGCTGAGTTAGTGCTACAGCAGATGGTTCTGAATACTCCGAACGGCCGAATCATGGGCGTTGCTTTCATGTGGAGCTCTGACGACTTTGAAAATGGCCGCATCTGGCTAGAGATAATCGAGGCGCTGGCACCGGTGGTGATGAATACCGTGGCGGTTTTGACTGTAAGTGGCTATTTACAAGCCAATGATCAGCTTGCTCCCCGAAGTGTATACGGATCTTGTTGTACGCACAGCTTCCGGGAAATCACAATGGAAGTGGCCGAAGTCATCGCGAATAGTCTCTGCAAGATGGCAGAAGACCCGGGCTGCATGATTTATGTTCATGAATTGAACGGACTCTCGACAAAACCTAGCAAGAACTCCGTTTTCGGTACTAGAGAGGAACATGTTATGCTGGAGATTCTAGGCTTTGTTCTGGACAGTAATAACAGAAGTACGGCACTTGCCTGGGCTGATGATCTTTGGACAGACCTTGGCAAGACAGAGAGCAATAACCTGCTTGCAGGAACTTATGTTTCTCTGGACAGACCCGTCCTGCAACCTGGAATAGTGCCCCTATCAAAAGTGTATGGCCCGAGTTCCCGAGATGTCCTAGGTCTGAAGAAGGAGTACGATCCTGCAGATGTTTTCTCCTACGCTATACCCCAGCTGAAGAATTACATAGAGAGCCAATGATATATTTTCAATAGAAATAGTCATATGAATCGTACATAGATATTGTTAAGCTCAGTGATCCTTGGTCTTGTGACTGATCTGAACATCCTTAGCAAGAACCCGTAAAGGAAAGTTCATCATCCACTTGTAATATGCCGGTATGGCGTCCAGTATCCCATGTATTGCCTTCGAAGGAACAATACCGTATTTAGCTCCATGAACCCACCACTAAATGGCCAAAAATCAGTACAACGCCCCGAGTGAAAAACCAGTTTACAATTGGAATAGAAAAGGACAGGGGGCAGTGGCGTGGGCTTAGAAGTTTCTTACTGCTGATGGGTCGCGGAGAAGCTCCAAGCACACGAAAAGCCGTGCGAGGAGTGCCAAAGCTGTGGGATCAGCAGCTTCGAGTAATTAGACGAGTCACTCCGGCACCCTGTGCAAGACCGTGACAATCATTTGCTCCAAGCCAGCAGTATCATTACATCCAGAAGCCAGAAGAGCGAAGATTTGAAGGATTTCAGCGTACTTGTGACAGGCTTCTTTGTCGTCTTGGTTCAAGTTCTTCCTCCTCAAGAGTTCCGAGCAGAATGGCCATATCCTGATTACGAATATCCAAGAAAGCATCATTAAAGGTTGAGCCAGCTGGAAGCTCAATTGCTACGTCGGCAATGAGTTCGTATTTCTCAACAGATGAACCACCACTCCGAGCCAGTTCTAAAATTCCTGTACACATCTTGAAAGTATCGACCTGGATCCTCATGGGTTCTGGATTCCCCTCGCTGCAAGATAAAAGCCAGTTGTAATGCGCAAGAAGGATTGCAGCTACGATCATCGGCTCTGCATTCTGTTGATCCATTTGCATCAGAGCACTTTGTTGCAACACAAGAGCATTGTCGAAATGAGACCTTGCTTATTGAAGTAACGCTGGATCTTTCGGGTTGAGAGAGAGAAGTTTCAATTATGTTATGCCAAGTAGGGCATTTAATACTAGTTCTCTTCCGAAAGCGACTTGCGGAATCTCAAAATTCCAGAGCGTGTGGTAGAGGGCTTTCCTAAAGTCGATGAAGGCAGGGCACAGACACTTTTGGTATAGTGGAGCATCAGGCGATGTTCCAGGACGTTGGACGAGGTAATACCCACTGGTATGATTGAAAGAGATCGACGGAGCGGCGGCCTGGAGTGGCTGCTGAGCCTAGATGTATGTATTGGGTTCGATAAATTCACCACTACTTCACCAGCCTGGTCACTTGAAAAACATCCGCAGCAAGATGCATGCACATACTTTCTACGACAATTCAGGCAGGGGAGCTTTTCGTCGCATTACTAGAAGTTACCTTTGTACCTTAAAAATTATAAATATAGAATTTCGAACCTTTATTTTCCTAGCTTTACATCTATGACCCAGTCAGCACGCATTTGACGAGGATTTGAATCAAATATGAGACTGCTAGCTCAACAAAAGATCTAGGGTGGACCTGAAGCTACTGACGGCAACCCTAAAAAGATCAAATACTAATCAAAAATTGAAATAAGGGTACGTACCTTAGTGGACTTTTTGTAGGGCGCCTGTATGTTCGTGTCAGGACACGAATTGGTGACCCAGATGGCTGTACGTAATGAGGCCCCGAGTTCATCATGAAGCTGTGTACAAAGTACTAAGTTAATTTTAGGTCGAACATAAAAATTACAGTTCAAAAATGAGGTAAGATGAGATCCTGACTGCCAGGGTAACAGATCAGTCTGTGTTAGTAATTTAAGCTAAAAGATAACCTCACGCGTACCTTTGGAATTCCCACGTGATAAAGATATGTGTATGAAATGCGCAGCTTTGCGACAAAAACGAAACCTTGAGCAAAGATGCGATTAGGGGTTTAGATTTGAGCGGTAAGCATGACATTATTTGTCCACAAGCCTCTCTATATTTGTGGTTTACCTCTAGTTTTGTTTATTCTCGCTTAGCTCCCTCAATAGGGACGGGCCTGACTCGAGGGGATGTCCAAGCCCTATCTTACGAAGCAGCTAATTTCATCGAAAAGGTGGTTTCAAAGCAAATCATACGATATTTTCAAGGACACTTGGCCGTCCGATCACAAGTCTCGGAGGAATTGTAAGAGCTCAAGAATGAAGGTATTACTTAGTGTATTTGATGGCCTTGGAAAGATTTTTTGTGGTACGCGAGTGAATGAAAGGCGTCAAACTTGTCAGCTTGATCACATTCAAAAATAATGGAGAACGCACAAGTCTCTATCTGAATACCAAAAAATTGGTTCGAAATTGGCGCCCGAGCTGTGATGTAGATGTCAGTCAGCTAATCAGTCTTGGGAGAAGGGGTCACTTGCGTGGGGTTCGAACCCACGACCTTAAGGTTTCTGTGTACCGGAGGTACTCGAGTAAAGGGTTTGAAGTAAAGAGGTTATCGAGGGATATCATATACCTTTGAGGAGGTAGTAGCTTGAGCAGGTGTACTACTACAGCCTGAGTCTCCAGTCTTATTCCCTCCCCTTCCGGTTTTGTTCCCTCCAAGTATAGTCGGCACTCGAAATCCTTGCGGGCTATCGTTTACTACTGATCCTTTCGAATGAAAGACCCAATTAAGGAAGTAACCGTACTATAGTAGCGCTAGGCCTTCAATAATCGGTGGCTATCGAGGGCGCAAAGTCCTGTCTTGAATTAGGTCTAGTTGAATACTATTAACTCACCTACTTGCAAATGACAACTGACTAAACTACAATAACAGACTACCTATCTTTCTAGGTGCATTTACGCTCCGAAATTCTGTAGAACTTCGGCCCAGATGATTCGGGAGTCTTGAATAGCATAAAACAAAGCGAGAACCTATCAATAGTGAGATATATCTAGTTGGGTTCTCTATAGTAACCGCCTACGACTAAGAGCGTTATCACCGACGGTAATAGACTTAGTGATAGAAGAAGAGAGAGATGTAGGTAAATGATAGAAGAGAGGTCAGTAGGAGGCCCGTGCGTCCTGTGGTAAGTGTAGTTAGCTCGAAGGGGAAAGAATATCTTCAGATAGTCGTAACTGACGCAGGGGAAACTGGATATCAATACCGCTAAGTATACCTCAGAGGCAACAGCAGGGCTGTTTGAATGGCAAGGAATGGTCAGAGGACGGTCAAACGTAAAAAAAAAAACCTGTTGAGCTACCCGGGCTTCTGAAGGGTTTGAACTGTCTCGTGTGGATGTTGTAATTGGGTACATATTGACGTCACCTAGGTGGGCCCAATCCATGGAATGGATGCCGATGCAAATTAAAGCAAATAAGCTTTACTGTGAGGAACAAAAGGTCTCACGGGTTCAATATGGAGTTACTATGCTGCTTCATTGAGTCACGGGAAGCTGTAACGTTCTGTTTACATCATTTGCTGATCACCAATAAGATCATCACTTCCTCAGGGTTACTCTACAGGGAAACCCATCGGCCGGATGGACAGACGACACGAAAACAGGATATGATCTTTCACCCAAAACGGTCTTCAAGCCCTTTCTCGGATGTAATGCATCCCATTCGTCATATGCGTTGCAGATATCGAATTCCCGTAGAGTCATTACAAGCACTGTCTTCATGTCCTGCATTACCAAAGTTTGCCCAATGCAGTTTCTCGGTCCAAATTCAAAAGGTCTCCAGGCTCCCTTGACAGGATACAAAGGGTCCTCCGGCCCTACTAGCCAGCGCTCTGGAAGGAAACTGTCTGGATTTTTCCAGTACTTCGGGTTTCTGTGAACAGCATTGTGGAGGATCAAGATAGCAGTACCCTCTGTCGGGTACTCATTCCCATATTCATCTCGAAGGACTGCGTCTGCTGTACCGGTCCTGATTCCAGCAGCTGCAGGCCACAGCCGCGTTGCTTCTTTGATGACTGCATTTGTGTAGGGCAGATTGTTGATCTTTTGTGGTCGGTCCAGTAGTTGCGTGGTGACTTTTGAGAGGTCCGTTCCAAATTCTTGATCATGTTCAGCCCTGATCCGTTGCATCGCTTCCGGGTTCTGCGAAAGCAAGTGATATGTGTAAGCTAAGCTCGTTGCAGTAGAATCGTGGCCAGCGAACAGAAATAATCGGATCTGGACAGTGGCCCATTTCTTAAAAGCTGGATCCATCTGATCGCTACTCTTTTCTGGATTCCGTAGCATGTATTCTTCAAGCACAATATCAATAATGGAGCGGGTCACTGCATCTGAACTTTGTTGCCGCTCGGCGAATCGTTTGTCCAATTCTTTTGAGATGTAGTCGTCCATCAGTCGTCCATTGTTCCATTGAATTAGTGGTCTCATTGGATTAAAGCGCTTAGTGGGATCAAATTCACCGGCCGATATCTGCCATCGGACCTGATTTCTCATAGCAGATGCCAGCTGGTTGTATCCCCGTTGAGAATGGAGCCTTGCGTTGAGTGCAACAGCTCCGATGATATCCATTGTGAAATCACAGAGAAGGTCGTCGAGCGAAAACATGGTTTTACTCTTTGCGTGCTCCCTTAGAATAGAAACGAATTCGTTTGTTTCTTCGACAATGTGTCCCATTTGAGTCATGAGATAATTAGCGCTAAATCCTGGACTGAAGATTGAGCGCAAGTTTTTCCACTCGGGGCCATTACTGGTGAACAAGTGATTATTGCTCCCCGCAAATGGCTGAGGATGTCAGCAACACTTTCACTGACTGTTTCGAGGCAGATCTCATAGAGGAGAAAATCCAAAGATACCGGCTACGAGGAAGGGACTATACTGACCAAGAAAAACTCGGTTAAGCTTATAGGCTTCTCCAGATCATATTGTTGACAGGCCTGTATGGCAAGTGAAGGTGAGGAAATCACGAGAACTGGCATAAGGAAGGGCCAGAGGTCCAAATAAAAGGCCGAATCGGATTGGGGATATTCCTTGGCTAGTTCCGCAAGGAGATAGTTCTGATGTGCATTCGCTGGGAACCTGGAGGTATAGGAAGCAAGTGTAAGTAAGTGACCCGTGATTGGATTCCACTTTGGAATTGGCTGTGTACTGCGTCAGCATCTTGTATCTTATGCGCTGGAAGAATCGTAGGACATTAGAACCAGAAAGGTATCAAAGGTTCCAGTCGACGGAACGTACTAATCCATGGGGACTCTTCCGTAGTCTGTATATCAGGGATCTAGGTTTCCATCCTTTCGTGACAACATAAGCAACTCCTGAGACCCAGATGACAAGCAGAGTACCTAGCAATTGCTGATAGCTTGAAAAGAGATTGACTGTCATGTCGATGCAATCTCTGGATGATAAAATGATGTCGATGCTCACCAAAGCACAGAGGGTTGAGGATTCAATAAGATTGTCTGTAATTGATAGCCTCGAAGTGAAAGACAATAATCAATGAGGCGTACTTAGTTACCTGTGTCAAACGGCGATTAACTCGGTTGTTGACAACCAATCCCAGCTTCCTTTCGTAAATCGAGCCAATAGTATGAGCGGCACCGTACAGTATCTATCTTGTGGTCCAATGAAATGACTGTACCTAGTTCGTGAAATATGAAGTTCAGAAGAGAATTGGCATGCAAGTCCTACTTGATCTGGTCAGTTAAAGTTCCACTTTCCTGCTGTCCAGCCAGCGCCGAAAGAGCTCGGAACCAGGAAGAAGGAAGCCTCCAAAATTTGAGGAGAAATGGGTTTGGGAGGTGGCTGCAGGTGTCAGGCGTCCACTCAGAGCAGCCCCTACGTGAGCCTGAATTTAACGCGTCCCTCGCGAAGCCAGGCGCGTCTCCAGATCCGAACAAAATATTCCAGTGTCATCACAATACCACTAGCATTCGCGCACAATGGTTGCATGTCCGATTTGCAGCAAAGCCGTGAAATCGAAAGATATCAACGCTCATATCGATTCCTCTTGCGAATCGTTCCTCGATACTGGCTCTCCACCACTCACACAACAGCAACCTCATCAATCCCAGAAACCAGCCACTTCCGTGTCGAGCTTCTTCCAAACGCCAGCTGCAAAACGAGCTGCAGCATATCCAACGCCGAAGATAGAAGCCACTTCGACTCTGAGCTTCCAACCAAAAGCTGAGAGCAATGGCATATCTACTCCAACTCAGCCGACGCGAAAGAGGTCGTTCGACGATATTGCCACGACAGTGAAGGAGGAGAACGAGTCGGAAGCTTCTGTGAAAGCAGAGGAGGGACAGCGAACGAAGAAGCCGAAAACAAATGCGTTCCAGAAAGCTGCGCCTCTGGCCGAAAGAATGCGGCCAACATCTTTAGACCAAGTGTGTGGACAAGAATTGGTTGGAGAACACGGAGTATTACGAAGCCTCATTGAGCAAGATCGCGTACCTTCGATGATTCTATGGGGAAGTGCTGGAACGGGAAAGACGACAATTGCACGCTGTATAGCTTCGATGGTGGGCAGCAGGTTCGTAGAGATCAACAGCACGAGTTCTGGCGTGGCGGACTGCAAGAAGATATTCGCAGATGCAAAGGGAGAACTTGGATTGACGGGACGGAAGACAATCATTTTCTGCGACGAGATACATCGGTTTTCGAAATCACAACAAGATGTTTTCCTGGGGCCGGTCGAGTCGGGACAAGTTACGCTGATAGGAGCTACGACAGAGAATCCATCTTTCAAAGTTCAAAACGCTTTATTGTCTCGATGTCGCACATTTACGCTGTCGAAGTTGACGGACGATGACATATTTCAGATACTGGAAAGAGCGCTTTCTACCGAGGGGCAGAATTACACAACATCAGATCTGGTAGACTCAGAACTCCTCAAGTATCTGGCAGCCTTTTCGGATGGAGATGCTCGGACAGCGCTAAATCTCCTAGAATTGGCTATGGGATTATCGACACGACCATCTATTACAAAGGAGGACATTAAATCCTCCTTGACAAAAACTCTAGTGTACGACCGCGCTGGAGATCAGCATTACGACACAATATCAGCATTCCACAAATCTGTGCGTGGTAGTGATCCAGATGCAGCTCTCTACTACTTAGCTCGAATGTTACAATCGGGCGAAGATCCTCTTTACGTTGCTCGAAGAATGGTCGTTATCGCTTCAGAAGACGTGGGCCTGGCTGACAACAGCATGTTAAGCCTTGCCACAGGGGCTTACACAGCTGCAGAAAAGATCGGAATGCCGGAGTGCAGAATCGCTTTGGCTCATGTGACTGTGGCACTCTGTCTTGCTCCCAAAAGTACGAGAGCATATCGTGGTCTGAATAATGCGTACGCTGCGTTGCGAGAGCCTGGAGTTGCTAGTTTACCAATTCCGATACACCTCAGAAATGCTCCGACCAAGCTTATGAAAGAACTGGGCTACGGAGATCAGTATAAATACAACCCAAATTACAAAGATGGAAAGGTTGTTCAGGAATATCTACCTGACCAACTCATCGGGCGGACATTTTTGGAGGACCGAGATTTGGGAACGGAAGTCGATCCTGGCGCGTGGAATTAATGAACACACGTAGTCTAGTCTAGGGAAGAACATTTTGATTGGTGGGAATGGAAGCTCTCTCGTGAACAGAAAGCGGTGCGAGGGTCTAATTGTACCACACTTTGTTGTATGTTTATTTTGGGTATTAGCGAGGCGTTCATATCCAGGCTGCTTGGACAAACTGCAGCGTTTACATAGTAAAGCATCTCCAAAGTATGGACCAAATATCATAGAATTTCACACGCTTAACCCCCAGTAGTATACAAAATCATGCCGACTCGTCTCGATTCAAGGTCTCATAAGTATTATCCTCCAAATCCCCTTGCTGTTTCGGCATACCAGCAACTCCATCAAAATCAGCATTCTGTCTCTGGAAATCCCTCTCTGCCAATCGACTCGGATCATTCTTCGATCCAATCTCCGAGTTAAAGCTCGCGTTATTCGCGTCCCGGCTCTCGAATCCACCTTCATGCAAATTCTTGCCTTTGGGACCAGAGGTATCATTAAATTGGCTGTTCACATACGAAGGCGCGGTTCTAGTCCCAGTTCCAGAGCTGCTCGACGATCCATCAGCATCATTGGAGCCACGCTGTCCACCTACGGAATCTGGGTAGGTTGAAGAAGCAGCACCCAGTTTCTTCTCCTCGGCCCAATCTTCCTCGGCCATTCGTGCTTCGGCATCGACAGCGGGATCTAATCTTCTTGCTCCGGAAGTGTTCTCGTTGGCGAACGTGGAGTTTGCTCCAGCCACGCCTTGGGGTTCGCTGTTACGGTTCTGGGAGAAATCTCCTCCGGAGCGAGAGGATTCTGCTGCCAAGGAGTCAGAGGCAATGGCTCCTGCTCCTTCGCGGATTTGAGGCGCATCTGGGTCAGTGACCTGAATCAAGCATTAGTATGTATCTCTTTGCCATCAATCACCTATGTTGAGGAGTTCATTTTTCTCAATTTCTTTCGGGACTTCTATCACAGCTATCACAGCTTGTGGACCCCATTGCGCCTTGTCTCTCGATGAAAGTGTACGGGAAACTGAATTGACGTTACCTTGGTACCATGAGTAGGGTTACGAGTAGACATTCTGATGGGACTTGTGGGGATCTTGTGGATTTGGTGAATACGATTGCTATTTGAAATCACAATGCCGTAGAAATCATCTCTACCAAGCTCTGAAGCTACCCCTCTCCCTCTATTCAAGGCAGCTCCAGCTCTTGTGCTAATTAGCAGCTCGCATAGCCTCATGTAAGATCAACATCTTATGACATCACCCCCAGAATCAATGTTTCCCTTTCCGGCCTCTCAGAGCGCGCATGGCTGTAAGGGCCTGACGGAGAGTTTTGTCCGGTGTTTGGCTAAATGCCTTGTCATGGAGAAGCTAAAGCAGATGTCGCAAAAGCCATCGACCTCGACGTCAGTGAAAGAGGGGCAGCGGGGTACGCATGGCCTCCGAGGGTGGATAAATCACGTGTACATAATTGCTTTTTCTTCAGATTTTAGATTGAAGTTGTTGGGTGTAGTGAGATTTCAATATCGAGATGGCAGTTGAAATTCCGGGAGGGAGGGTTAACTTGTCGGACGGAAGTTCAAATGATTCGTAATTCATGATGCAGCTTTATTGATTGTACTTCCAGGTCAAGCGAGTTTTGCTCGATACCAATCCCAAGGCTTTTAGAAATGCTGCCCCGTGCCATCCGAACTTATACACCACTGCTAAAGGACCCTTTACTTCGCTTTAGCATCCTTTGGAGGTCCATCCAAGTTGTCCTTTCCTTCACGTCCAACCTTGCTCAAATCCGCTCCATCCGCCTCTCTAGCACCACTGCCCTTGGTAGCAGCTCCCTCCAAACCAGTATCCGAAACCTCGCTATTGGAGAGCTCTTCTTGACGTTCATCGGTCTTGACGTTAATGCTTTCGCTGGCGGAGTTCCAGTCAGATGCAACTGGAGGATCTTCAGGCTTCTCGAGGTTGGCGAGACGCTCGGCAATGATATCGGCTTTGCTCTTCTCTCCCGTCATTTTGATCTGTATGCATTAGCCACTGGCCATTGGAGCTGTGAGAGATATAGCCTACTGTCTGAATGAGATTTGATTGATTGATTGGTTTTAGTTCTTGGTTTGTTGTGAGGGTTATTTTGTAGATTGATGTGAGAGTGATTATTGTTGTAAAAAAGAGAAAGAGAGCCAACCTTGACTATACTTGTACCTTTTAGCTACCTATGGAAAGAGCAGGGTCCATAACGCTAAGCCTATGACACTATGCTCAAATGTGGCAGGCACGACCGTCGGTCGATCGGTTTGAAGGATGACGTTGTGGTACACTAGAAAGCTCTCGTTGATTCGGTGCAGGTGGAGAAGGTAAGTGATACCTTAGGACACAAGTCAACACTGCAGTGAATAAACAGTCGGACACGTGAGAAACATCAAGGAAGAATGAGACTTTCAAAATGTCCTTCATGTTGGTATCATTAATCATCAGAGAAAACGCCGCTGGCTTCAATGCCTCAACACCTCAACTCCCGCAACACAGAGCCCTCACTAATGCGCTAGGCAACCCGTTTGTCCCCAGATTCTCCTGCCGTCTTCTCTCCAGCATCAAAATTCAAATATTCGGCATCTTCCGCTGCTTCATATTCGGCGATGAGATCTGTAACAACTTCCCTTGCCTCGTCGAACTCGTTCAGGTTGTCGGAGAATGGTGCTGTCTTCTTATAACCCTCCATGAATGCGTTTCGCTTCCTCATTCCATCATATTGCCTGACAATACGTTTGAAGAGCTAGAAAAAATTGTCAGACTCAGTATCAAGGTAGAACTATAAAACTTACTGTAGCTATGCTGGTGTGGTTTGCCAACATGAGTCCGCTGACTCGGTGATTCATGGGGATGTATGGGCTCTTCTTTGTTAGTGCCACTTGAATACTTGCTGGACCCCAAGGAATGAAGGTAGCGAGCTTCCGCTCTCTGATTCGGAGAAGACTTTTGTGTACATCCGTGGGATCGACGTCTCCTTGAATAACATTCAAAATCGAAATGTAGCAGCTCTTCTTGCCCGGAACAGTCGACACCATTCGGTTTTTAGGTTGAAGTAGCCGACGCATGACATCCAACACTGTAGTCTTCCGTACAGTCTTAGCTTGCTCGAGGTTATCGCCAGTAAATGGTGTGTAGGAGGTCATTAGGAAATGACAGCGAGGGGTTGGTATTAATGATGCAACAATGCTAACAAGATCATTGTGCATATATCCAGGATATCGAAGAGTCGTTGTGCTAGCCGACATGACGGTGGAGACCTGGCCAATTAGTAAATGCAATTATTCTTCACAGAAAGCATAACATACCAATTGATTTGTCTGCTGAAACGAGGGCTCTTGAACGTGTAATCGCTCAGCTGCTATTCGAGATAGGGCGCCGTTGTCCAAGACGACCACAGAGTCGGCATTTTGTGTTAATCTTCTCATTGAGAGCAGACTATTATATGGATGGACCACCACGTCGCCAGAATTTGTGGTATCGGGAAACACTGAGTATGTCTGAATGATCTTTTTGGGAAAGCGGTCATTCAGTCGTTCCAGGAGGAAGGATCCCAAGCCCGAGCCAGTACCTCCTGCTATTGAGTGAAGCATCATGAACCCCTTTGTATCATCAGTATTCTGCATTCGGAAGCCCGCTTAGCCATCCTACCTCTAGAGAATCACTGCCATCCGCTTCTCGATCAATCATTTCCATAACGTCCTCATGAACAAGCTCTCCCGTCTGATATCCATCTCCCCAGTTGTTGGCAGCTCCCACACCATTCTTCCCTACGAAGAAGTTTTCTGGATTGTAGATATTCTTATATGGACCGGTTTGAATTCCGTTGAGGACCTGCATGGGATTAGCACGTAAGATCTTATCGTTCGCCCCAAGGAACCCTCCATATCAACATACCCGAGGCTCTAAATCAATCAGAATTGCTCGTGGGATGTATCTCGTATCGTCCGATTGGTAGAAAAAGACATCTTTGCGGTCCCCCCCTTCAGTCGCGAAGTCTTCCAGATTTCCATCTTGGCTGATGCCATGTTCCTGACATAATTGCTGCCAGAATTGACTGCCAACTGTAAGAAAACGTTAGACAGTGTGTATAGTATGCATTTCGAACCAAACTGACTGCTGTTGCCGCATTGACCGGCCTGCACCGTGATTATTTCCCTGACCGCGTATTAGTTGAGTTGGGGTCAAAAGGTCGAAGACGTACCTAGGCATTACTGAACCATTGACGAAGTCGGCAGATACGATAAGTCTAAAGAGAAGATGTAATCTGAGGTCTCCCGAGTATCGACAATGTACAGCTGCTGAACGCGTATCCTTACGTGGGGTAGAACTTGAAAGGATGGGAGACGCGATTACGCTAGCGGACCTTGGATTTATCTGGAGCTACCTCGTCTCTTTTAACAACAAAACAACTGCCCTGCCCTGCCACTCCACCACTGCGTCACAAAATACACCACTGCAGACCGATCTTTTCTGCAAAGGAATCTGCACCGCGAGCTTCGCTCGATAACCTATCAACTTCCAGTCAGACAGCTCACGGAGCGCACGATTGCGCAATGGTCCAATATTCATTCGAGTCGAGCCCGCCTTCAACTCCGGACAGAAGATCGAGCAATATCTTCTCATATGGCGCGAATCCTTCAACAACCCCAGCTGGACCTCCACCCTCTTCTGCTGCATCTTTCACACCAGCCGGACTCCCGCCATCCTCGGCATTCGGAAGCTCTATGGGCACGCCTTTGAAGCCCCTCTCGTTCTCTCAGCAAAGCTCTTTCAATCCAAAATCTTCACCTCCAAGCTTTATGCGATCTGCGGCTGCAGGTGCTGTTCCAGGTCAGCGCTCTGGGCTCAGCCATGAGTACCGAGCTTCACCCCAGCGCGGATTCCGCGCGCCATCTGGTGACAGTGAAGGGGAGGATGATACTGAGTACATGGATGAGGAAGACGACGAGCAATACAATGATGGTCAACGAGGCTATGTAGATCAGGAGGATGAGAACGCCGATGGTATGGGAGACGCAGATGCTCAATATGGAGACGATGCGGACATGAACGATTATCGATCTGAATTCCAGGACACTAGGGGAAGTGGCCGCGGGTATGGTCAAGGAAGCACTGCCGACTTTTCACAGTCTGCATCAGGGGGCCTGAAAAGAAGTAGAGAGACAGAACAACCTGAATTTGGCAGCTCCATCATGCAGGCAGGACCAGGAACAGACACTTCATACTTTGATTCCATTGCGAAAGACCTATACTCTCGGATGCCACAGCCATTACTCCACGAAGCGGACGATGTAGTGCTCAACACAGAATTGACAATCGAAAAGCTATTTAAGGAAGGGATCGGGGCTACCGAGGACGATGATCTGCTTGATGAAGCTCTACCCATTGTTTCTGCGGAACTCGTCAACATTTGGGAAGACTATGCGAGCAAAACTGCGGTTTGCGAATCAGAAGAATACACAGCAGCCGTTGGCCCAGGTGCAAGAGCATCCGATTTCGAAAAGGCCAACTTCCTAGCTTCCTTAGCCTTGAAAATACAACATCCCGGCAAGATCTCGAAGTCTTTCGATCGTAGAGTTGTCCCTTTACCACAAGTGCTACTAGAGTGGATGCATGAGCACCATAACCCATATCCCTCAAGTCTTGAAGTGGTTCAAAGCCACTTACCTAGTCCATCAAACCACAGATCCTTCTGGGATACTGTCTTCAGCTGTCTTATTCGCGGCAAAGTTGCGGCCGTCAAACACCTCTTGGAAAATGCGGGTTGGAACACCGCAAGAAATGAGGCGGAGAACTCGATCAGTCAGTACATGCAGATTGGATTCTCTGGCCCAGCTCTCACCAACGTCGTGAAAGTTGTCAGCGCTGCAACCAATGTCCTAGCACAGTGCCCAGCAGTTCGCGAAGACTGGAATACAAAGAGCAGTGATTGGACCCTGTTTCGACTACGCGTCTCCCAAGCCCTGGAGGAATTGAGAACCTTTGCTGAAGGAAGTAGTCGAGACCGAATGGGATCTTTGTACGAGCCGGAAGGATTTGGCACTTCTTCCATTGCTGGTACATACAGTAGGAATGCGAAGAAGGCCGAGAGTAAAGTCCCATGGCACATCTATCAGAATCTAGTAACACTCTACAATCTGATCATGGGTGACTCAAACGCCATTATCGAGAACGCTCAGGACTGGTGTGAAGCAACAATTGGATTGCTCGTTTGGTGGGACGAGGGCAAAGACGATAGACGTGTGGCTCTGGGCCGGTCGCAAAGCACTTACCGAGCTGCATCAAGAGAATCTGATGCAGTTTCATATCGCCGAAAGCTTCGTAGATCTTTCCAGGTTGCCACTGCTGACACGACGGATTTCAGGGTCAACAGCGCGGATATGGTGGAAGTCGGTCTAGTATCACTTTTCGAAGGCAACTTCGAAGCAGTTGTGGGATTCCTGAAAGGGTGGTCTGGGCCATTGTCTGCTGCTGTGGCAGAGGTGGCTTCTCTTGGAGGTTGGCTGCCCCGAACTGAGGAAAAGAACCTCATCAACATGGGCAGTCTTGACCAGGACGACATGGACCTTCTGGGGTACAACTCCTCGCCGACCAAAGAGGACGGAGTGAAGGACAAGACCCTTATCGTTTTTGCACGTATGCTTGCGAAGCGGGGAGTTCTGAAAGCAACCACAAGCTCTGGACAAACTGTTATTCGAGAAGGGTGGGAGCTAGCTATTGCGGTTCTTGGTCGGCTCGATTCTACTGAACGCCAGGAGGAAATGATCGGATTATTCCTCGGTGGCTTCCAGTTGAGTTCTTCAACTACAGTCGACAAGCTGTGGAGATTACTTAATGAGCTTGACCTTGATCGTCATGCAGAGCGTACAGCAGAGGTAAGTGATATACATTTGAACATTGTAGCATTTACTAACGATGAACAGTCTTATGCCGATTCCCTTGCCGAGGGATCGCACAGATATGGCGAAGCCCTCTGGTACTACGCCCTCGCCCACAAAATACAGAAGGTCAAGGACGTCCTGGACCTGCTCATCTCATTTTCTCTGGTTCAGTCGGTAGCGTATCCCCCAGAAGCCGAACTAGACGATTTCCTGCGAAGTCTCGTGTCATCTCCAAGAGAAGCATTGACTAAAATGTCTCAAATGGACGATGATGCTGCTAAGCTCTTGCACAAAATGCTAAGCGGCTACGCAACTTTACGCAAGTTCTACGACCTACGTGATGAGGACGTTCTAGATTCTGCTAGAAAGTCGCAAATGGGTCCGATTGCACGAAAGGTTGAAGCTGCATCGGCTCTCATGGCAGTTATTACCAGTTCGGATGATAACATTCGAGGAGGATTATATGACGAAGAACGCGGAGCAGTTGTCAGTGTAGACTTTCTCCTCGCCCTTCTCGGTGAGGCGCTCGTTTTTGTCAACCAACCAGATCACACTATTACGGCTGTACAAATCGATATCTTGCTGAAGGCAGTTGAGGATCTCCAAGCTGTAGGAGAGCGTGTTTACTCGGCATGCACGGAATTCCTACAGACAGTCATTTCATCTGGGGGTGTCAAAGGGTCATCTCCCACAGATATGTTGCAAAAGTCTACATCCAATATCAGCGGTTCTAGCAGCTTCCTCATGGTTGGAAGCTCGATGTACGCATCTCAGCTTAAGCAATCAATGAGTAGCAGTGGGGTATTAGTGAAAGGCAATACGAAGCGTGGATGGGATTGGCGCCAGAAGGGCATCACGGCGAACACGTCAGGAAACGATCTGTTGCGGATTCTGCGACTCGGACTTGCGAAGGATTTGGCAAAGGCCTATTTATTGGAGGCGGACAGCAGGATGTAAGAATAGTAGAAATGGCAATATGTCCTAGGGCAGGACTGGCGTGATACATTAGGCGGCGTTTTGTAGCATATTGGAGGGCATAACGGAAGAGCTCGGCGTCAA
Organism: Neospermospora avenae; assembly: GCA_014282315.1. Classification (NCBI taxonomy): domain Eukaryota; kingdom Fungi; phylum Ascomycota; class Leotiomycetes; order Helotiales; family Ploettnerulaceae; genus Neospermospora; species Neospermospora avenae. The sequence continues at coordinate 37,012 of JACBAH010007573.1, forward strand.
AATACAAGTCATGATACCCATTGCTTCCCAAAGTGTATGATACTACTCCTTTCATGGAACTCCAAGATGAGGCAAAATACTCATCATAAGCTACCAATCCTGCAACAGAATTCGGCTGTCAAACCCCTTCCACACTGCACCTCAAGCCTAGGATTAACTTCGTGATTGGACATCTCCAACGCCCAAGTCTATCTATGTCTCGACACCCACCACCAACTCCGAACACCACGCTCTCCACTCCATGCGACATGCCTCCATCTACATCTCGTACCGCATCTAAAAGCCATCTTTCTTGATTCCCTTACTCTTTTCCTGCGCCAAGCGCTCATTATTGGCGTCCACCCACCAGACATGCGTAGGTTCAGTACTCGTGTTCTTCCCCTCAGCATCCACCTCATCCCACGGCTTCGGCGCAAGAATATAATGAATATTCTTAACCTTATCATCTCTCCAGATCTCACTATGTACATTATCCCACCTCAGGGTCTTCAAAGCATTGTAGATATATGGCAGCGGTACCCAACATCCCTTATACAAGTCCGAGAGTAAAGACTGGTCGGCAAATTCCATATCGATTACGGCATCGGATGCCATGTGTGCTACGATCTGGTCGTAGACTGCTTTCGAGGGGTTTACGACCTGGAGACCGCCGTTCATGAAGCCTAGCGGTCCGACAGCTGGGTCTGCGCCGGTGGTTTGTGCGGCTTCCGGATCGGAGTGCTGGCTTGTGAAGGCGCAGTTTTCTGGGACCCTGCTCATAATCAGTTTCTCTGCCCAAAAGCGTATTCTACCAGCTTGCTTTTCGCAGATTCGTATCGACTCACCATTCTTTAGGGTAATGCGCCTTCTTCAGCGGATTGCACACACACGCATGTCCAGCCGCAAAAACTTTCTTCCCCTTCCCCTCCTTCTCCGGCCCGTCAAGCTCCATCTCCATCAACTCATCCATGTTGTGCAGGACCAACATATCGCTATCGAGCTGCACCACGCGATCATATTCCACCAAGCTGAACGGCGTCAATTTCGTCCAGCAATCGTAAAATCGCGGATCGGCGGAATAGTCTTTGTCGGCTTTGGGAAGCAGATATTCGACTTTCTGGGAGGGGATCCCGCGCGCGACGAGCGCGGCATGGCCTTCGGAGGGGAAGGCATCGGTGTAGAGTGCTACAAGAGGGTATTTGGACTTGTGCTTCTTGAGGGTGTAGTCGAGTGTTAGGAGGCCGGAGAGGTATTTCGTGTTGGTTATGAGAGTCGTCCAGACTGTGATCGTTAGTCAGAAGGTTTCTATAGTAGCTTCTGTTATGTTATTTACCTTTCCTAGACTCGGTTACTCTTGTTGAATTGGCCATTGTATTCTGCGCAGGATGCTGAACGGTGTTTTTGACTATCGATTTTTGATTGTTGAGAGCCAGGTCAATGAGGGGGTAAATAAAACGTGTAAAGATGCAAGATATGTCAACAAATTAGAAATGAACTCTACAAAAGTCAATTCCGATAATATAGACAAATCTATTCCGCTATCCTAGATCCGAAGTATGTGAAACTCTGATTTGTAAGAGAAAGAGTTATTTGGATTAATATCATTACGGTCTCGGCCCTGATAGAGGGGTATCTTTTGGGCGGGGGTCTCCGACCAAGATCGATCGGTAAGCGTCATCATTACATTATCCTTGGCTTTCAATCTAGTTACAGGGGCAGAGAGAATACAT
>JACBAH010007574.1:0-38822 GCA_014282315.1 Neospermospora avenae
TTTTTTTTTCCGTTTCCCATGTACGCCACGCTATGCAAATTATAAAGGAAAGCAAGTAGTGCCCATAAAACCAAATATGCGATGATTCCCAGTCCACCTTGGAGCTTCTGCTGACTCCTCATCGATTACAAAGCACCGGCAACAACCATGCCCAGGGCTCCGAGAAGACCGTTTATGCCGACATTTTTCAGCGAAGCGCCATTGGTCTGCAAGCTGCCTTTGGCCGAGCTGCCTTTTGTAGGTGATCCTCCGGTCTGATCAGGCTGTCCGGCAACGACCGTGACCGAGGTGACAGTCTGGACTGCACCGTTGGCCAATGTTGTCGTGTAGATTGTTTGTTGAGTGACAGAGCGTGCGGATGTAGTTGGCGTGCTCGGTGTTTTACTGTTGCTTGCTTCCGTGCTCAAGGTAGAGGATGTTTTAGCTGTAGGTATGTTAGAGGTTTGCCTCCCAGTAGATGCTGTTGGTTGAGCATTGGCAGAAGAAGCAGATCCAACTCCGGAAGAGGTCGGAGTGGTAGCAGCATTCGACGAAGGAGCGGGAGAGCCCGCGGTAGGAGAGGTAGGAGACACGTCTGAAATTGAACTGTTAAAAAAATAACCTGAAGGAGATAGAACAGAATCTGTAGAACTTGAAGAATTGCTCCACGACGTGCAGGTAGAAGAATCGAAAACGGATGGATAGGGTATCAAAGAAGTATCCTGGGCCGGACCGTAAGGAGCCGGTGCCACAGACGAGGTTTGAACTGGTCCATACGGAGCAGCTACTACAGATGTATCCTGAATTGGGACGTAAGGAAGCGGTACCCCGGAAGGACTGGACACCACGCTAACATTCTGGATCGGACCGTAAGAGGCTGGAACCAGAGTAATAGCAGGTTGAACAATGCCGTAGGCAGAATTCGATACAATCGTCTTATTCTGAATTGGTGCATAGGAAACCAACAAGGTAGTAGGAAGCGGCAAAGCATAAGTATTTAAAAAAGAAGTGGAGGTATGAGAACCAATTGAGGTATTCTGAACTGCAGGATAAGAAGGAAACGAAGTGACAATCGGGGCATACGCCGAAAGAAAGAGTGTAGAAGCCGCGGTCTTGATCTGAATCGTCGATAGCGGAATCGACGTCAGGACCAGAGGCACGTAAGTGTAACTCGGAGATGCCATACTAGTACTCGAGTTGCTCACGGGAGGAAGAAGAACATAGGGCGCAAGATAAGGTAAAGTCATAGGCGGCGCGGAACTGCTGTTCTGTACGTGGCTCGCATACGACGGAGTAGGGAGTGGAGGGGCAAAGGGATAAGCGGCTGGACCACCGTGAAACGTACCATTATTTGACGACTGCCCTGCCGAAGTGGTCGGCACGGGAGCTGCTGTTGTAGGAGCTGGGGTAGCTGTCTGAGTTGGGGTCTGAGTTGGGGCCTGGATTGGGGCCTGGGTTTGGGCCTGGGTTGTAGGCGTTGTAGGCGTAGGGTCAACTACACTCTGGGTCGGGGTTGTCGTCGGAGTCGGTTGATTTGGCGTTGGTGTGTCTGGCTGAGGACTCGTCGATGCAATCACTACAGGAGGAGGTGCTTGAGTCGGTGTGTCTGAAGTTGTGGGGGTGATTGTAGGAGTATCAGTTGGCGTAGATTGACTCGTGGGTGGTGTGATTGTCGGCGCAGGGTCGTCAACAACGGGTGTGGTCGATGTATCCGCGGATGTAGTTGTGTTATTCAAAGCCTGTCTCTTCGCCAGCTCGACCAAGTTCATTGCCACCTCCGCGTTCTCGTCATGAACAGCTTCCAATGCTGCCCGATCCTCCTTGAAGATGCCATCCTGGTACTTGTTCTCAGCCGCGTGTAAAACCTTGTGGAGAGCGGATGAATCGACCGATTCCAACAACTCTTGGAAGCGTTGTTTATCTGCCGCAGAGATGGAGAGTCGAGCCATGCCATGGACACTGTTCGCCGATGTGAGAGTGAAAGCGAGGATGGCCACCGCCAGTAAGGTGAAGGTTATCCTAAGTCGAGACATCTTTGAAGGCTTTGGTTTGAGAGGAGGCTCTGTTGAGGGAGAAGAGAGAGTATATGCAGCCTTTTCCGGATCTTGATTTCTTGCATTAGCTGGGTCCTTCATCGCTGAGCTAGCTAGCTGGTGGCTAGGAACCTGGAGGCCCGAACTGTCGTGAGTGGAGTGGAGTGGGATGGATGCTGGTTTGTATGCAACGTGCAGGACCTAGCAGTCCGGAGGAGAGTAGTAAACGAATGAGGGGGATCTCCAATTGAGAAGCCGGTGGGAGAGGAGGAACGGGCGACAAGTGATGACGTTCAAGCCAACCCAATGCCTCGAGCGAGTGAAGAGCGGCAATGAGGTTGACACAACAGTTGACACAACAGGGAGAGAGTCGAGGTGGAGAAGAAGCCGTCAAGTGGAGGTGACGGGAGGCGGTGGTGTTGAGAGAGTGGAGGGAGGGAGAGGAGATGCAGATGCAAGATGCAGCAGAGCAGGAACCTTCTTTTTTTGACAAGCAAGATAGATAGATGGATACCCAGGTAGGTACTTTCCTCTCCTCTCCTCTCCTCTCCTCTCCCCTCCCCTTAGCTCGCTCTTGCTTTCTTTCCTGCTTCCAGCTCTTGCCGTGTGTGCCTTGCCTTGCCTTGCCTGGCCTGGCGGAGGCTGGAAGAGAGAGAGACTAGGTCGGTAGAGAGACAGAGAATCATGCCAGCAGAGGGAAGGCGGCGGTCGTGCCAAGACGCGGTGCAGGGATTCGGAAAGCTCGCCGCAGGGATGGAACGGCAGTGCCAAGCCCCCATCAACCCAGCCACTGGGCGGGCACTGCTCACTCTGCGGTCTGAACACGAACAAGCAAACAGGACTGGACTGCATTGGACTGGACTGCATCGTATGACGAGAACACCCATCCTCGCCATCCATAGCAAAGAAAACCCTGTGCTTACCTCAAATTCCAAGAAATCTTCCGTCGTCAAAACTCAATTCATCCAATGAAGGGAACAAGACTGACACCCGGTAAACTGCACCGCTCAACTCGGTGGATTCGTGTCCGGCGTATGTTTCTGAGCCTGCGGCAGATAGATAGATAGGTAGGTAGGTGGGCAGGCAGGTAGACAGACAAATGTTTGTTTACCCGGAGGAAGGAGTGGGGGTCGACGGCGGCGTATATATCTGCTAGAGATCGTGGTCCAAGCCAATCGCTCGGTTGCGGTTTTGCTATCGACACGAAACGGAACGCGGGCTTGAATACTTGATTGAATACGAGCAAGAAAACCTGGCAACACCGCCCCACGCAGAAACCTCAGACGAAAGTCCAAGTGCCGTAGTGGACCGGATGACTTTGAAACCTGTCGATTGATTGTACGTGCCGAACGTGAATAATTGGATGTCAAGGTTTTACTACGACGTGGACGTTCTACGCTGTCGCTGCACAAGATGAACGGGCTCTCGAGCGGCTCTATTTAGACTCGGAAAATCGTCCTCCAAGGTTCTTGGACCCTGGAAGTGTAGAGCAAGTCATCGTATGCAGCCAAGCCATCAAGAGCCTCGAAGAACCTTGGACTTTCTGCTAGCTACTGACTGTAGTTGAGGATGGTATTTACAAAAGTGGTGTAATATTTCACTAATCGATCTACTGCAGTATTACTACTGTATTTTGCATACTGTATGATCAGCTATCACACATTGCCGATTGTCATTTCTTGATCAGTCTTCCGGTGGATATATTAACCTTTGACTTTTGACTCCCTTCGCTGGAGGAATTCGTGTCTCTCTCCCATTTCCTCAAACACACCTTCCAGCCTGCCAGCCACCTCGAACTCACTTACCGGCCATTATCATCCCACCCCAGCCTGACAAGCAAGCCCCAAGCTTACACACCCGCACAGTAATGATGTGTCTGTCTCACATGCTTGTACTTATTCATCACCCCGCCGTAATAACACAGTAAAAGATAACGAACGTGGAGTTGTGTTTCAATCAGTCAACAATACTGGCAGATTTAGCACATGAACAAGTCCCGTCTCTCCACAACCAGTTCCGAATTTCCGAATCCAAGAGACCCAGACCCAGCAAATGGAAGCACGAACCACCCAGCCGCGGGACACCAACCCTTCGACTCCTGGGCCCTGTTGATTCGCTTGTCCATCAGCCGAGAAAGCTTATCGTCGAATTAACGACGTCACTTTATTTTACTTTCATATGGGTAAGCTATCCTGAACAATTCATCCATATTATTCCAAAAGATCTCCGCGCAAGAGATTCCGTCATCAATCAATCTAGAACCTAACCGAACGACCAAGTAAACAAAAGAATTCCATCAACCACATCCTGCAAAGCTTCGGAATCCCAAGCCCAGGCTTCAAGCTTACCGTCTGGTGCCGTCAACCGTACAGCTGCCGTGATCACCATCAACGATCAGTGGGGCTGGGCCACGACTTATGCAGCTCGATCAATCCCAAAATAGAATTATGCAAGACACCACCAATCCTCAACAACTTCCAAAACTCCACAACCACAACAACCAATGGCGAAGAAAAAAATATCCTTACATGAAGAGAACTGCAACACGCATCTGGAGGCGAGCCATACAAGTACATGCCCATGATAGATTTCCATGTGATGCAGAGATCAGCTTTGCATTTACGTGTCTATCTCTCCGTATACAAGGGCGTAGACATGGATACTGTACATGGAGTAGATGTCGAATGAGAATGCGGCACCTGTCAATTGATGGGTATCTGACATATATAATGGAAGGTATACCTTAATCACTCCCTCTCAGATGCCGTGATCAGAATACGAAGCACATGTCTTCAAACACAAGATCGTCTCTCCTCGTATTGATCATCCCACTATCCTGAGCCTGAGTCTACGTCCTCGGTGGCGACTGACAAGGATCTTGAATGTAAGATCTTACCTGTGACAAGCGCCATGTTTCGAGTTTTGATGTGAGGTTCAGGTTCAGACATTTACCGCTGGTAATGACTGGCGAGTATATGGAAACAAGCAGGAGGTGTCTTACTTCCGCTAGAACCTTCAGACTTCAAGTCTGGAGAATGCTTTTCAGGCCAGTAAAAGTGCTGAATATAAGCGATTGAGTAGGCGACAGCTGGCGGCAACTGATACTACGAAGCTGCAACTCTGTATAAGTGCTAAATATAGATCTAGAGGTCAAAACTCAAGCAAAACGAGAACCCTTTTACAAGTACCTTCCAAGTTCCTCCTCAACAAATGCACTTAATCTTCACATAACTTAAAAGGCCCAATCCAAATATAAAGGCTTCGTAAAGCCGCTACTCGCGGAGATACAAGACATCACTGACATAAAAAAGGCTCTAAAGTCATATCAGTACTTGACGAGACTCTCATATAAACTCCAGATAAAAAATTCACTTCACCGAAGATATGCTTATATACGCTCGCTTACTTTAACAAACCAGAGATCTTCAATGATACATGCAGCTTACCATTTTACGACCTCTGACCTAACCGAAGTATTATCGTAACTTAGTCTTTATGCGTACGTACCCCTTCTGGCCTTCACAGCCCAGCCTCAGACACAGACTCGTAGTATGCAAAGAGAAGAAACAAAAGGATATCTAGGATTTCGAATTTCCAGCTCATATCTAAACATTTAAATTCTAAATACCTTTCTCGGCGCCAACTCCAAATCAAAAGTGTATTCAGATTCTATTCTTTCCACTCGTTGTTGTACTATCGATTGATAAGCTAGCTCCCAGTGGATAGAGATGCCAGAAGAGAGTCGAAACAAAAGAAAAGAAAAGAGAATGGAAAAGTATGAATAAGAGGCTAAGTACCCTTTGAGAATTTTATAGCTGTTATTATTCTTCTTAATGATGATGCTCCCCAAACGGCGATGATCATCAAGACCTACCCGCAAGGTAATCCAGGCTAGTTCTAGATCACACTCTACATATCCCTCCACCTTTCCTGAATACGTTACGTTATTTACTGTTGTTCGTCTGCTGCCTGCGATCTAATATCAACCTCGATCGAGTGGCCGCTTATTAATCGCACACTTTTGTCCATCTCGTCCCGTGGATAACAAGGACGGTCTACCTTCGCGAATTAGAATACATCTACAGTATCAGAGCCACGAAGATATTCTAGTACCATGTTCTGCCTCTGTTTGCGTAGTCCGTGGCTCTGACATCTGCATGTGTTGTTCGATAGTGTCGGCTTTATCCATATCCAAAGATGTTTACATATCAGTAGAAGATTCAAGATCTTTCCGAACAACGATATTAACACGCAAAAACGTTGCCATGATATGAGAATCTTGGACTGGGATATCAGATCCTAGAAGCAGAGTAAAAGGGACGGCCGAGTGTGACTGACGGCGCGGAACGCAGCGGAATAGACGGTGTTAGTTACATCAGGTGAATATAGGAGCAGTGCACACCCCCTTGGGGGGGAATATCTAGCATCACGGGTATGAGAGCACGAAGAAATTCAACCGGGGACTGTGTTTGGGTACATTAGCTTTCAAGGGTGGAGGCCGAAAGGATGGAGCAGAACATATTTATTCAACTTGGAGCGCGATGAAGGCACATTGCTGAAAGTTCGAAAATCTGAGATAGATATCAGATGCAGTTGTGCGTAGGCTATAGGGCGAATGTCGGTTTTCCCATGTGACTGGTCGGAGAGGGATGAGTGTTATATTAATGATGATCAGCAGAACATTAGCTGAGAAATTTCCAGAACTTGCGTATTGTTCGTGAGGTCTGTATGAGAGCGTCCGTAAAATTTCTTGGACACAGTCTTGGTGGAGCTCGTCGTGGAAGAATAGTATGGGAGGGTGTTAACGGTTCATGGACAAACTGATGTGGTTAGTGATAGAGGTCAGACTGAGGAAATGCAAGTTGAATCAAAGCAAGCAGCATAATTAGAAGGCACCACATGAGTGTCATACTTGGACATCGCAAGGAGATATGGCTGTTAGATGTCTTCAGAGCGTTGGGATTGTAAAATCATTTGAGCTTTGGGTGAGATTTTGATTACATCGAAAGCCCCTATACTAGCCGAGAGTCAGCAAGCTAATTTGAACCGCCAGACAGGAACCAGCACACGATTGTAGAATCTTAGTCAGTAACACAAATGCAGTATCTATTAGTCTCTAGATAATTACTTGTTTATTCATCTAGATAATCAAAAGATTGGTATTACCATATCGGAACACACGATCCCATCACTAGGCAAAAGTCTGAATGAAGACTCTAGGTACAGCTTTGGATATGTGTCTTTTATACTCGTACTCATGAGTATTCGTCTTCATTTTCCTAATTATACAACCGGATCCGAAAATCAGCCGGCCGATTCTGCCCTTTTTTTTTGTTGCACGTCGTAAAAATTTCAATGTCACGAAATTATTTGATGACTTTACTATCGTGACATTGCGACGGGCCGTCCTCTAGCCCAACGGTGGAAGGTCTGGGTGCACGTCGTAACCTCTCAGTGCCGCATAATTATTCCGTAACTGTATTAAAGCGATAAATCTTGGACTATAGGCTCAGTAGCAATCTTGAAAGTGTTGTTTTACTGGAAAGTAGTGGCAATCTGAGTAATGACAGCGACTTTCGTCTTGATTCTCGGAACTTAGCCTTTTAAATATCTATGTCTGATCTCAGATGATGCTATTTAATCAAGGCTCCCTCACTCCCTGGATCTTTCCCCAATTCTTTGTCTCCTTTCTACAGCCCTTTCTTGTCTCACATCATCACATCACATCACATCACTGCATAACACACCTTTCAATTGCCTCAGGATCGTCCTGAGCTTCTGCAACCTCTTGTCCATTTTCGAATCTCTTCACCTTCACAATAACCTCCTGCTTTTCTCGAGTTTGCAACTGTGTGGTGCTGGCGGTAGCGATCTCGCGTTTGATGAGTGGAGCTACTAGGATAACGACGGCGAGAACTGCGAGGGAGAGAATGTTGGAGACGAGATATAGTTTCTGTGTCGAGGTATATCTTAAAGTCCTAGAGGAGAATTATATTTTAGTTTAGGACCCGCAGGGGTCTGTTCAGAAGATACGTACGTGATTTTGAACTTCTCAAGATATGTATGGAAGTTTACGCAAGTATGGATATGGATTTTGATGAGCTGAGATTGGGTTCGAAAAGATCTTGACATGAGGGTTTTGAGGAGAGACAGATGGATAGTTAGAGAATGTCGAGGCTTATATATTAAATACGTTGCCTTGCACTTTCAAGCAGCCAGGAACATAGACCAAATCACAACTTTGATGACACCCCGCTCGAGACCAAGTAATCAAAAAATGCATCACATCTTGTCGCCGGTAACGGCTACTGTACCCGTCTTCTACTTATACCTGAAACTTCGCTCGATACGTGCCCGTAAGTGGGTGTGTGTTGGTTTCTTGATCGAGATTATTTCCTGATGGAGCTACATATCCGAGTGCTAGAGGCGTAGTACCTGAAGCGCATGCCAGCTCATACAAGACAAGACCTTCCGGACTATCGAGTTACGAGAGAAGGCGGATCCAGTCGCTCTGAAGAAGAATCGATCATTCAAGTCTTGGCTGGAGAACACGTTCTCGTTACTGTTGTCGGTGTTGTCTTGCCTGGCTAAGGGACTGATATCGAGCGAATTGGAGCGAGGGAGAAATTGAGAAGTGACTAGAAGAGTATACTAAGGCCTTTGAAGATGATTTAAAATCAATTGCTGAACCAGTTATTCAAGGTAGATCTCCTGGATTTGCCTTTGTCGTCGCTTCAGCCTCCATTCCACCAACAGTGTCGTTTAGCGTAATAAGAGTACATGGCAATATCTTCCTTAGACTTGTGATTGGAAATCCGCTTGGAGCATGATGCAATCTTCGACCAGGATCAATACTACTCTGATCGTCTCCAGGTGTTCTACGACCATCGTCGTTTGCAAGGCTTTCGGCAGTCTTGTGGCCGGTACAACCGGCATGATAGAAGGATGTCGATCTTGAATCGTTCTTGGAACCCGGAAAGCCAGCTAATGACGGATAAATATGGTCGAACTTGAGAAAGGGCCCAACGGCATTTCATCTCTTACCCTCTCGAGTCAGAGGATTCCTCCTGTCAACAGAACGAAAATTCCCGCCGTAATTAGTCTCCATCTCATACTCGGAAAATTCTCTTGAAAACAACTCGATATTCGACAGCCTTCTCCACAGCCACGAGTCTCTCAGATGAGTCAGAAGACCCTCAGTTCAGTCTCTCCTCTAATCAAAGCCCTAATTGCTTCTCCGTACATGATCCCGTCTACATACACCCCCCAAGATCTCGAACTGTGATCCCACAGGACGCAGCAATATAGGTGCTGGACATCTGAGCATAACACAGACAACGTCTCCGACTTTCATGTCTTTGGCGAAGTATTTCCCAACGTATCCTTCTTCTGGAGTGAAAATGCGGTCCCAGGGACGAAATCCCTCCTCAGGAGCCAAGAGTCGCGTGTAACGCTGGGTGCTGCCAAGCGCATGTCTTCTGAAAAGGTTTCCACAATTCGCCCAGTGCCCCATCAAAGCTCGATATGTCAGTCTTGTTAGTGGGAAGCCCTGCCTGCAAGAAGTAGTCTTTCAAGAGCGAGTCCTTAGACCTATCCCAATTTAAGCGGATTTCCGCATCAAAATTCACGAGAAGCGTTTTCCAAAGTGCTTTGAAAGCATGACAATCTGAGAGAGACCTGTTGGTTGTTCTTAACATACCCCAGCAGTCCGAACTACGTTGTGAATAAACTTCCTCGATCTCGTTAATTGTGTCACCTTCAGGGGAAGTTTGACGGGAACCACGGCCACCAAAGGAGGAAGATATGTTTCTAACAGTCGCCCACATCAAACCAGTAACAATCAGCGTGGATAGTTCGTCCGAGAACGAAGCAACACAATCTATTTTTGCGGATGCCTTAGAAATTCCTGGATCTTTGAGCATTTCGAGATTGAATTCGCCACACCTCTGGTTCAAGAAGCCATAATTGTTTTCTGACGACGACCAATCTGGCGTCCATAATCTCTGGATCAGAGACCCTCGTTCTCCGCACGCAAGCAAAACTTGAAGTCGCCTGGTCTGAAGAATAAGCTCTTTAAATACATAAGCATATGCATCTTCCACTGTCAATGTATAGTCCATATTCAGCCCGTCGAGGTGAAGTGTTGGATGGTTATCTGATCTGCGGCCAAGCAAGCCCAGTATCGCGTACACCTTATCACGAGGGTCTGTGCTTGTTGATCCACGGATGGCTATCAAATAGTACAGCAAGGGAAACTTCATAGACATAAAATACGGGTGGAATGCCAGATGACAGATTTTTGCCCAGATGACTTGTAATCGTGCCGGACCTTCCAAATCGAAGCTCTCAGATCATCAACAACTTCCGATCTCCTCAACCAGTCAAAAACATATAGATACTTTTGTGGCACAGAGGCCCATAAGCTGCCTTGAGCGCCCTTTTCGAGATTTGATGTTGACCACACCGAAACAAGGTAGAATCTTACGCCCCTAGGATGTACTATTGGAAGATCCACGCTCGTTCGAACCAGGGGCTGCTCAAGAGCTTCAAAATTTCAATATAAGGTCAGTCGGAATGACTCCCAGACCGAGTTTTCCCGCACCCAGGAATTCAATGCGTCTTCATTCCCTTGATTCTTTGCCATTGAAATCAAAGGAAGGGATAAGAAGATGGGCACCCTGACTAGCGACACTCAGACAACCAGCCTATTGCAACGAGTATATATGTCACACATGAGCTAAACTTGCTGATTTCGCTTGGCGATATCTGCCTGATTGATGCATATAGCATCAATCCAAATCTGTCGGTAATAGATTCTTTGCTGTGGTAAAGGACTTTCACCTGAGGATGTTGAGAACCCGGAACCCGTCAAGTCTTGGCGCAATTGTCACAAACCCGCTGCGAGATTGGGCTTGATAGGAAGACTTTGGCCCTCATCAAGGATGGCATCTTCCACCAAATCCTCGGTACCCCAGAGGTATGAGAGTGCCTCGTATTTCGGCAATTCGCTGATGGAGACATGGATGATCTTGCCGGATGGGACATTATTTGTCTTCGACTCTTGACTTGTTGAGAGATGGAGCTTGAAAAGTGGTATCTCCCCTTCTTTCAGAGGGCGATATTGATGAGGCTTCGCAGATGAGGTGCGGGTGCCTCCATATGAGATCACTGAATTCTGGACATCTGGCGTAGCTGCGTCTGAGAGATTATCCCCTTCAACTATGGTTCCTATCACTGGTGGAACATCTCGGGCAAAATTCATTGTTGCTCGTGTAACACAGACCACGAGGACCCTTGTGGACAGCTCCAACAATCTCGAGCAAACAAATGATCGCTTCCACGATCGTAGGCTGAAACTGTGAGGGAGACTTGGACAGTGCTTGGATGATGTCAAAGCAACCAAGGAGGTCCTTGAAGATGATTTGAGAAGATTTCAGTGACGGAGTGGATGATTGCTGGCATGAGATGTTACGACGTGAGGCTGACCACCTTGAATAGACTGCTTATACTCCGCGCTGGGCAGACCAATGAGATGAATTAGAATGGTTGATGATATATCGCAATCACGTGATAGCATACAGGCAGGAAGACACGGAAGAATGACGATCAATAACGTTGGGTCGGTGAAAAGCTGTAATCGAGTACTTGATGACAATATGTAAGATGGCAGAGGGGAAGCAGAATTAACGAGGGATCTCTCTTTGCAAGGTAGCTTTTGAGATCGACAAATTTAGGGTAGCGCAACTAACGAAGTTGGGCAATAACGCCTTCCATCCTACCTAAGATAAAGGTAGGGAATTGTCATGGAAACGGCCCACGACTTCTGTATCGACTATAAGTCTGCAGCCATGAACAGTCTCGGCGTTTTTTCCGGGACTTTCTTTATACATCCCAGGGTAAGAGTAATACCATGATCCAAACATCCGGTACATGTGCTTTTTAACTATATATACCAGTGCTTTACATAGCCAGGGTTACTATAGGCATGCTAGTTTCAAAGACAAGAGATAATATGAGACCAATCGAAACACAATCTAGAATAATATAACGATATACAGCAATGAGGAGCACTTGCCGCATGAGACTGAGTTCGAAACTTGGTTTGTGCTTATCGCGAAGAGAAGAGGAGTGCCCATCTGCCTTTCCATAGATCGGAACACTTTTATACATTCTTGAAAGGAGCCATTATAAACAAGGGTCAGGAGTAGCGTCGATGTCCATTGGTCGTATCCGCAGCATGCATACACATATTGATTTTTGACGACCATCCACGCTATACCGGTAATTATACCGTACAAGATTCTCATCCCTATCGTACATCTCCATCATCATTGCGAAGTCGACAGCGCCATTCTATACACAGTCTTGTACGTGTTTATCTGCCTGGAGGAGGCTGGCTCATCATCTGTGCCTGTTGTTCCTGAAATCTCTGTCCGATCCTTTCACTGCCCGCCATGAACTTCTGTACGCATCGAGTCACGCAGCCCGTCTCGCGTTGGATGAGGGATTTGGTTGTAAAGTCGTCGATACAGGAGTCGAAGCAGTGCGATACGAGGTTTGAGAACATCTGGGAAGGTCATTGTTAGCTTAATAATGGCTGTAGGAGTCTACAGAATAGGGTGTCGTATCAATCTGCCAGTAGTAAAGCACATTGATATTGCACAACATGGAATGCAGCATCGATGCTCCCAAAACTAAGCCCATGCAAATCTGCCAAAAAAATATTCCAAGGCTTCCAATCGAATGCTTTCCCAATAGTCATCGAGGAGCTCCATCTTAGGTAGTTGCTAGACCCAAAGAGTGTATACGAAATCGAACTTACGCCCATGAACTCCTTCATCTGCTTGCGCTCCATGCGAGACTGGAACTCTCTCTGCTCTGAAGCTGTAAGTCTGTTGATGATCATCAGCACGGCCTTCCATTCCTCTCATTGCGGGGCTACAAACCCTTCCATGTTGACTGATATCAATTATTCTTTTGGTCGTAGAAGTTGAATTGATGGGTGTGTTTATTGGTTGCGGAGGACTCGAGCTCGATTGTTTGATGAGGCTGAAGTAGTTCTGCGCGAGGCAAGCTCTTCTCAATCGAGGTCATGATTCAGGCGAGTCTTGGCACATCGTCGTACTTAAATCCCTGTCAATTTTACATCAGCAATATAGGTAGGTACCTAGCTAGGTACCTACGGAAGGCAATACTTGTTGTTAGTATCAACATCGACACAAGATAGGTCATTTTAATAATGATCACGAGGTCATTTTCTCTGTACCCATGCTTGTTGCTGCTCTCTGGGATAGGTATGTATCAATATTAAGCAGCGTCACCTCTGATGACAAGCCGCGATATCTAAGCCTGAAGACACCTGATGATATCAGCAACGTAAATAAGGTAGATACTGTTATACTGCTATACTTCCGCCTCTTGTAGGTACCTATCTTACAAATAGTGCCTATCCTTTCCTGTATGTAGCGGCTACATCTCTCGGCCCTCGTGTGCATCTTACATAGCCACGTTTCCACGTTGCTCATCGTATCCCTCCAAGCTGCAGACCAAATGCAGGCACGAGACACAAAGCCGTGGCGTAGTCGCTCTAAATTTGGAAAGACTGCCTTCTCTTCTGCATGACCGTCCATACTTGGCGAGAGGTCTGGCTCGCTTGTTTAGTTGTGAGGAAGTGAAGCTATTAGGATCGCAAGATCAATGTGAATTAGTATGATGGCTGGCCAATGACTAAACAATAGAATGTATGACAGACTACATTTCGTACATTCTGCCGGATACATCTGCTAGCTAAATAAAATCCTCCTATCATGCCAGAAGGATCAACATCATTAACAGGGTCAGCAGGCACTCCAGCTTTTAGAGGCAGCCTTTACTCTCTGCTGTGGTGGATGGATGAGGGACTTGGTACGGCGGCACTAGGCGGGCTAA
This sequence comes from Neospermospora avenae, assembly GCA_014282315.1. Lineage (NCBI taxonomy): Eukaryota > Fungi > Ascomycota > Leotiomycetes > Helotiales > Ploettnerulaceae > Neospermospora > Neospermospora avenae. The sequence continues at coordinate 13,941 of JACBAH010007574.1, forward strand.
GGATCCGCAGGCGCGAGGTCCACAGGCCATTTCGAACATCATCTCGCCCACCTCACCTTTTGCGAACATCACCACCGAAGACCTCGAAGACCTCGCCATATCGACAACCTCTAAGACACCCTCGTCGTGTATAACGTGGCCTTCGAATCCTGGCCTGTTGATCCCCGCAGTGTCTCAGCTCCTACTATTGCCGCTCGAGCAGTGCTTCACCCCTTGGTCGCGTCTGGTTCTTGCGCCCCAACAGCAATTGCCTGTCTTCGAACCCAACTTGCTGGCAGACACTTAATAGAGTATAAAAACAAAAGTCGCGCATTTAGCCAGATTGACGTTCGAACAACTCAGCACCTACGTAAAATCATTCTACAATACGACTCGAAGCCGAGACAGCCCCCCATACCCGAAACCTGCGCCAACGAGCATAGCGTCCAGGCCTGCTGGGTCATTGCGACTCCATCCGCCGGGAAACCATATAAATCCTATAGTGGCGCCTGGTAGATTGAGAAAGTCGCGTTCATCATGAGCTCAGATGCGCCAGCCTCGGGGAGCGCACAGCGGCCTTTCACACACTCGCAGCCTGCTCCTGTGAGCCAAACAATACAAGCGGCATCTCCTCCAACAAAGCAGAGCTTGAAAACCTGGTGGAAAACATTCAGCAAGCCACCACCAAAGAATCAGGAACACAATGGTAATATCCCAGTTTCTTGGTACCCTGTCGCAAGTCCTTTTCATTCCGGACAAGACCACTATACAGGAAGTCTTGACCTCTTTCTACACCCCAACACGCAAGGCATGTTCAAAGAAGAAGTCCTTGGATACGGAGACGCTGATTGTGGATGGGCTTTCTGGAGAGGAACAAGTGAGCCATGACATCTAGTCTTCCAGCAGGTGCCGCATGTCGAAGAACCTTCATGAAAACTCAATGCACTCTCTGAATTTCAAATCCAGAAGATTCTCAATTTATACAATTGGGGTTAAGCAATATCTGGGGCGTAGTTCACGCGCAGAGAGAAGCGACCCAGGAATAAAACAGCCCGCAATCATCAATGGGAAATTGAGTGAAGTGGACATTTCACTAAGCAGATGTCCAAAATCAAGTGAAAGCAGCGATCACAAGAATCCAATGTTGCAAAGCAACCTTCATGCCTCTTTTTCCAGCGCTTTCAAATCTTCGAAAACAGTTCTCAAGACATATGCTAAAATAAAATCTGTAGTTCCCCCCCACCCAGGCATATTCGGTGTGCCTCTTCGTCAGAGCATTACCTACGCCAACGTTGCAATTTCACTGGTTGACGCAGAAGGTCGAAGCTATATATATGGTTACGTGCCAATTGTCGTAGCCAAGTGTGGAGTATATCTGAAGGAGAAAGGTATGTCTTTATTGTTTACCGAATTCTCGGTTCAGCTTCCAGGACCAAGCAGCTGATTGTTCGAAAGCTACTAATGTAGAAGGTATATTTCGACTCAGTGGGTCTGAGAAGCGTATTAAGGAGCTCCGTACCATTTTCGATTCCCCAGATAGATATGGAAAGGGTTTAGACTGGGCAGGTTACACAGTTCATGATGCTGCAAATGTTCTCAGGAGATACCTCAACCAACTTCCGGAACCTATCGTCCCTCTGGATCTGTACGACAGATTTCGACAACCCTTGAGAGGCTTCACTAAACAAGCAGTTGGGGATGCCGACGGACCTCAACTTTCCGATGACTTTAACGCTGATAAGGCTATCGTTACCTATCAACATTTAATCACTGAGCTTCCTCCTCTCAATCGCCAGCTTCTACTATACATTCTGGATTTACTCGCAGTGTTTGCTTCGAAGTCTGATGAGAATCGCATGACATCGGCCAACCTTTCTGCAATTTTCCAGCCTGGCATGCTCTCCCATCCGATTCATGACATGGAGCCGGAACAATATCGCCTCAGTCAAGACGTCCTTATCTTTTTGATCGAGAACCAGGATCACTTTTTGATCGGCATGAGAGGTACAGCTGCAGACGAGCAGACAGTGGCCGATGTACAGAACGGAGGGACACCACCACCAGGAACCCCAAATACGCCTGGGAAGTCAAAGTCAGGGGTTGCAAGAACGGCGTCCAATGCCAGCGCTGGAGCAGACAGTGTACGAAAGTTTGGAGGAGTTCGAAGAAACGTTTCAGTGTCTTCGCGTCACTCCAAGCAATCAAATGGTGCTCCAAGCCCAGCAAGCCCAGCTTACGGTCCACCTCTGACTCATTCGCCCAGCGGAGGTGTTCATCGAAGCAACACCGTCCCATCAAAACGATCTCCAGGGTTATCATCAAATCGGAGGCAGAAGAATTCTGGCTCCCCGTCACCTACAGCCGCTGCTTTCTTGCCAAATTCACATGCGGCCCCTCGTGGTTTGTCGCCTGCTGCTGCCAGCTCAACTAATCGCAGCGTATCGCCATCGAATTCTGGAGCTCCAGCTGCTCTCGGAATTTCAAGCTTGGCCCCTTCAACACAAGCAGCTTCTGTAACGAGTCAAGAGAGATTACTTGGAGACCAATCTGCCACACCAGCCACACCACGGAATATCTCCAGCCTATTTCAAAGATCACCAACAAGCGACAGCGAGAAGAAGCAGCCGAACAAGCTCAGGAAGAAGCGACTACCAGGTAGCTCGAATCCCAGCGCCCAAAGCTCTACCCAGTCCCTTCATAGTCAGGAACAATTCTCTCCTGCTCTTCATGCCACCCATCCTGCCAATGACGTTGCAACCCATCCACAATTAGAAAGCATTCCTTCCGCGAACCCTACCTTATCCAGCACTCAAGCCACCCCTCCTGCTACTGATGCTTCTCAAGCTGACCCATCTGGCCACCAGTTTCCAATTAGACCAGAGGAGCTACATCAGTCCTCAGATACCACGTTGAAGCCGGCATCACCGACCGGCTCCTTGAGATCTCGATCATCTTTCAACGACCAGTCCGATGCCGATCATCATGAGGATGATGCTGCTGTAGCGGAGCAAAGAGAGAAGCGGTCCCGATGGAGGATTTCACGACACCACCGAGATTCTTCTCAATTGGGCCACACATTGTCCCCAAAAAAAGCCGTTGGATCGGAGACTGGTCCAGGAGCCAGTACCAGTTCTGTAGGGAGCTCATCGCGCCCACGTAAGAGCTTTACGGTTGATACCATGCCACCCAGCAGCGACACTAGTTTGACTGGTGCGCACGCACAATCGAGTCACGATGGCTCAGCTGCGAGTGACGAGAAGAAGGGCCCTCTGGGTTGGATTAAGAACAAGATGCGTGAGAAGCGTGAAGAGAACAAGGAAAAGGAGGCCGAGAAGGAGCGTACTAAGAGTCCACCAGCATCAACCGATCGCATTGCATCAGGACTTCCACCGAGAGGCAAGAGCGTGGATATTAGGAGACCGGAGAATCCAGAGCGACCTCTCGAGGAGCCCGCAACGCCACAGGTACCAGAGATTCCTCGGAATATCCAGCAGTAACACTGGAACCCCCTGACTACTCCACTGTTGTCGATATTGCGACGATGGGATTGGATTGTTACGGCCGCATTTTACCTTCGAAGCGATTGATTTGAAAAGTTGTGGAGTTAGCAGGAGAATTCAAGGCATGCCGGTTGCCTTTCATTGTGCTGGAAAGACCGACGCAAAGATAATCATCACGACTTGTTTTTCCAAAGATCGGATACCCCCGGAGAACGTTTCCTACTTTGTTTTCAGCATGCGTTTCTTTCCACCACCTGCGGTAAGAGAGCACCACAGTTTGAGTATAATATAAAGCTTTTTTTGTCTGGCATATTTGGGAGGCTAAATGGATTGATTTGAGAGAAAGAAAGGTTGGCTGGCATTTGTGTGTTTGAGTATAATCACACGCGCTTGTTTTTTTGTTTTTTTTCGAGCGCATGAGTTTGAGGTTGGTGGTCTGGAGTGCAAGCAAGCTCTGCTTATACATGGCTGGGATGGATTTGTTGAGAATTCTTGACACGCATGCGGGACCCATTGAATCTTCGTAACCTTGCCGTGCTCGGCTGAGATAATGCTCTTCACTCTTTTTAAGTATGGGTGGATCGATGTTATAAGCCAGATGCATGGACAGACATTGAATGCAGCTTTGGGATCGAAGTATAGGGCATGCAGAGTGGAGCGTTCGATTCTTGTATCTAGGTTGCGCAATAAGGGATTTTGCGATGTAGAGTCTAATGCACAAAGTAAACTCATCGATCTCGATCCCGAGCATCTTCTAAGTGCTTATCCCTTGATTTCGCCTCTTTTCATCGGCATATACACAATGTGCCGCAGAATAGACACGGCATATCACGCTCAATTATGGTATACATCAAGCTCATCCGTTACAAAGTCAATAATCAGTACAAAGCTCTACAGATACAGGATAGCCATCCTGATCACCAACAAAAATTTCATCCCGTTTTAAGCCATTCAACCCATCGTCAATCAGTCATACAAGACCATGTCCATGGCTATTCCCATTCGGCATCTCCTCCACATTGCCGAATAACCTAAACAGCGTATTCTGCCACGCATCTGAGTACGGCTCGCCTCCTCCCCCTTGTCCTCCCATCCCCCATTCCCCAGTATACTCCATGGCCACCTGTCCGCCAACACCCACACCACTTATTCCCCCATCATAACCCTGCATGCCGTTACCACCACTATTCCCACTATTCATACCCCCACCAATGCTCATGTTGCTGCTATGACCATTTCCGTTACCATCAAGGCCGCCGCCCATATTGAGATTCTGGCTCGCGAAGTCCATACTCCTGTGGTCGAAGATCGCCCAGCTATTCCCGTCGTTGTCGATGCTGTTCCTGTTTGGGAGGTTGGAAGATGTGATGTCGACCATAGCCTCTGCTTCGGGGGCCGGCCGAGGGGTGTGCATATTTTGCAGGGAGGACTCGAGACGGGAGGCCAGACGGTGGCGAAGGGAGGGCGAGGGTTGGTGTGTGTATTGGAGCATGTTTAGGTGGGCTTGTATTAATACGAAATCTGGTGATGTTAAATCTTAGGTTTTAATTCTGGGATATTTGTGGTTGGCGTAAAAATTGGTGCACAGAGAGAGAGTGAGATGATTGTGTCTTACCGTCTGGCTCGCCGACTCCGCCTTCGATGCCTTGAAGGACCAAGAGAGCGGCCCATGTTATCATCTGTCTGGAACATTAGCCGAATGATTCGGTTCTGCTTGAAGAAGGTTAACGTACGACTAAATCCCAATTTGACCAGATCCCCTTGTCTTCATTCTGTAACTTTAAAGTAGCTCGAGCTGAGATTAAAAGCTCATGTCGCTCAACACTTGCTACGTTATTGGCAAATAGATCGAAGCCTCGTGCTGGATGGTAGATAGACAGGACAAAGAGTCGATGTAGACTGTACTGCCGGAAAACCATCAGTGCATCGAGCTCTACATCATTGGGTTCTAGTCGGCAAAAGTCAGATCCAAGCGAGTGCCTAAAAATGAGTGTATAGTAAGTCTTACTGTTCCATAACACGAGCCAGTCGTCTAATTGTCGGGCCCACTCTTTAATCACTTTCCCATCGGCTTCTGTGAATGCTGAAGGAGGTTTGATCGTGCTGTCTACCTGACCGGACGAGATGAAAGACCATATTGTAGGCAGACCTCGGCCTACGAAATGGCTTAGTCCGATGTGCATCATTTGCGTGAGGCTGAAGAAAGGATCTTTGGAGTTGGCGGCTGACTGGAGCTGACGGAGGGATGGGAGAGGTGCCTCTTTAGGAAGGATGGGGCAAGACATATGGAGAGAGGCATGTTCGAGGTCGATTATCTGTGGGCTTGTGAGCAGTGTTCACCAAAAGGTGTTTCGGAAAGTTTACTTGAAGTCCCGAGAACAATCCTCGCCACTCGAAGGATCTATCATCGATATGCACAGGACAGTGATCTAAAGTCAGGCGATATCCCATTGTGATCCAGAGCCCAGTGGTCTCGATGAACGCTTCCGATATCAGACCTGCGAGGATCAAGCCTAGGACATTTTGGAAAGCTTTCTGCTCCGTGCTTATTTTTGGGACATCGCCATTGCTGTCTGGTTGATCTACCCGGGGGGCCGCTTGAATCGGAACAGCGAGTTCTGATATAGCGCAGCATGTTGCAACGAAGAATCCTGGGGAAAGAGCTGCAAATTCGGGAGAGGGTGAGTGAAGAGCCGAGACGTAGAGAATTGCTGCTAGGAGTAATGGTGTTGGTGTAGAAGATGTCTTTTTCTTCGAAAGGAAGTGCAGACCTGGCATAGTCTTGTGGAATCTGAACTTCACTCAGTACATCGCAACGCAATAGAATAATTTATTATAGAGCTTACGAGACCCACAGGTGCTCAATCACTGCACGTGACCATATTTTAGATACTTGAGGGGGTCGGGTGGTCAATCTCAAGTGTGTCGCTGCTGCCCAAACGCCGGCAAAGGGAGACTCTGAGTCAGGGGAGTGAAGCGATACATCGTCGTCCAAGACCGGCTGAGATGAGGATGAGATGCCGAGTAGAGCTTCAATTGCATTCAGCCGGTTAAGCACTGTCCTGGGATCCAGCTTGGGTTCCGATGCATCGGAATCCTCGTGAGGCGGGCGTAATATGGGAAAAATCTCTTGAGGTATAGCAGCGGCCTGAGGATGGGATCAGCATTCAATTTGCGGAAGGAATATTGTTGCCTAAAGCTTACATTCGCGCGCGGTTTGAATATGCAAGGGATCTGGCTTAGACGACATCTTTTGCAGGATGATGTTCGGCCTGGATCCACTTCGCATTTCATCTATAAAAGTTAGGACCTCGGAAAGAGATGCAAGGCTGAATCTGCGTTACCTTCTGTCGTCGGCAATTGACTACTATTCTCAGTATAATTTCGATGGAGGCCCGAAGGGGTTCTGAGATACTCACCGCATGCTTTCGTGGGCTTGGGCCCGATGGTCGTAACATTGCCATTCCTACTTCCACTACTACTCATGATCTGAGAAAGTGTCTGTCTGATACACGTGATGGCTCAAGACCAGGAGATAAGGTAACCCTTCCACACATCCAGTGTTGATACTCAATGATCAATGAGTCCCAGGAAGCCGGACAGAAGGTGCATTGCGGAGATAGACGCAATGATCGTTCTAGTCCTCTTGAGGTTAAAATGTGGATAGCAATAGCGGGGATTTTAGCATAACTTCTGCATTATGTCGACAATTCGGCAGGTTATGCAATGGGAGGCAGATGTCAGAACTGTGTATCACTCTACAGTCCAGTTCAGATAGATTGAAACCCTACCTCGAACTATATCATGACACGTTTGCATTCATTGTCGCTGAGATCGACAACCGCCTGTAATCGGGCACTCGAGGTCGTGTATACTAGGCGTGAGACTGCTTTGCCCCGCTGATATCGCCCTTCCTTGTCCTTGTCCTCGCTCTGCTTGTGGGTTCGCGAATCTGCTATTTGATCGAGTACGAAAACGACCTTGTCTCAAGTTGTTCAAGATCGTATAGAGGGATGCGGTGCGTCTTCACCAAGCGAAAGAATATAGCTTGACGAAGTCACCAGTTATTGGAGACTTCCATATCATTAATCGAACATTTCCTTCCGGAAGCCTGCGACATGCGAAGCTCGTGTGCTTAATCGAAGCTGGAAGCAGATCAACTCGGTGTCGGAAAGGGGAAATATTGCTACAGTACCACCTCAAAAAGGTAGTTAGGTAGTTGAGATTACATTTATGCAGACAGGATCTTCTGTAATATGTTCCAGTTCCAGTGTTGGGACTTTACTCAACTCATGTATGGTCAGAGCTGAGCTAAACAACGCTCAAGAATTGAAGAAGTGTTGGTAAAAAGGTCTTCCAGCCTCATCATCAATGTGCCGACACCTGCTGAGTTGAGAACATTTCTACTTCAACGACTAATCATCATCGATATGTTGCATTTACCTAACATGATATCAAATGTAGCTAGCTACAAGCCCAACATGCATAGCAGTTCCGGATTAGGACGATATTTTTGCCTGTTCGTTCTACCCAACTACAAGGTATGCGCCAACGCCAACCATATTTGCAGATGGAAAGACTCCGAATTGCCACGAGGCCCGATTCAGCTTCGAGACGAAAAGTGTAGTTAGAGTTCGGCAATACAGAATTTGGCCCTGGCCGAGGAAGACCCCTGAGCTTCGGGGATCTTACGGGTTGGCCTGACCGTGCGCCAGAGTCGTCATTGTACATGCAGTACTTAACCATCCAAGAACCAAAATTGAAACAACCGCCGCGACCATTAATATCAAGTAAGGCTTGTGGTACTGTACTGTAGGTGGTAGCAGATCTTTCCCATTCCATGATTTCGCTTTCCCCTTGCTTTCCATCCAATACCGACCCTGTTTCTGCATTCGGTACATCGTTGCCGCCCGACTGCCCTTCCCTTCTAGAAGTCTGGTCGGTGGTCCCTGATGGGCATTAATGCATGATACCTTAGGTAAGGTACCTTAGGCATTCACTCATTCATTCACCAAACTCAACGAGTCGGGCACCTGGGCGCACCAGATATGCTTATCCTCGCTGCCCAACAGGCACACAAACCAAGAACCACCAGACGCATGAGTAGCCGACGCCCCGTTCAGACCGTCACCGCCTGGTTGCTGCTTGTATTCTGTCGTGCCCCAGTGCTAGTCTGGGGAAGTCCTTGCACCACACATCTCGTGCAGAATGCAGATGAGCATGCATGCTGGCTGCACTGCGCTCATCAAATCGCAACACGATTACTGGATCTTTGGGCTCCTCCTGGCATCCCCCTACTACAGATGCACATTTGGCCCAATGATGCCCAAGATTCAACACGCAAGTATGTCGAAAATCCGATCGCTTAGTGGCCGTTGACAGCACACCATCACACGCAAGAAAGGAAGTTCCTTGAAGGTCTGTGAGAGGTCACCGAGTGGCATCGTCAAATTTGGGCTCAGCTGCAGAACTCTGTTTTCATTCACGACATTACCGGTAATCATTTATGCCGAGCATCTGCCCATTGCAAGACTATTCCTGGAAATCTTCTTAGAATTACGCCCGCTCGTTACCGAGTGGCAACTTTCTGGTGCATTCCGTAATCCATCTCGTCTCAACCTGGTGTTGTTTTTGGATCTCCAGGTATCACCCTGGTCAGAGCTCCATGCCTTTGCTGTTCCTGCCCCGTCCGACATGTCAAACCTGCAGCTCGGAATGGCTCGACCATCAATTTAAGAGTACAGAAAGGCCACTTGTCTCGCCTTGGAGAGTCTATCAAATTAGCGGCTTCAAGTCCCAGATTCGGAACATATAGGTGACCACCTCCCTTCCTCCCCAAGTCACACATCTGGCGAGCTACCAATCGCTCACCGCCTGAACAACCCCAAGTAAATCTTCCAACCAAGAACCCAGGACCGATACTTGCCCGTGGGACCAGCTGGCATAGTGGAAAGGAAGCACCGTCATCCCGACCTTCCTCTGGACGTTTGGGAATAATTGCCGTGTTTTTGATTTCCTTTTGTACATTGTACATTGTACATTGTACACTCTGTCTCTCTTACCATTCCAACCAAAGGAGATCAATACCCGTAATGATGGCTTCAAGACGAAGTCTCCAGATGCAACCGGACTATGGCTATGGGAGTCCTGTTCCCATTCAGCCCATCGGTACGAGGAGCACCTCCAGAAGGTACGAAATCCAACGGCTGCACATCTATACTGGAATTAAGCTGACCACCGAAAAGCAATACATACCAGGAAGTAGGACAACCGGCATACGACCATAATTACTATTCAGCCTCCAGGTAAGTTTTTCATCTCTAACCCTCCAAGCAAAGTGACTAAAGTCGAATCGAAGCGCACCATATACTCCAGCAACGTCAAATTATAGCCCGCCAGTTCCCATAGCATCGGTACCTGCAGGAGCTAGCCTTGCTCGACCGGATTACTCTTCCAATGGCTACAACATCGGGGCATCCTCCGCCCTGTACGGTGCAGCTGGACCAGGGTATAATAATTCATATCCCAGTCCAAACTCAAGTTGGGAATCTCAAGCCAGAATTCCCTCTGAGACATATGAGGACTATGTGGCTTCCCCAAGCCCAAATGATTATGCACATGAAGGATCAAGCAAATCAATAGGCAAGTCCAAGAGTGAAGTGAAAGTCGTTTCAAATCAAAGGCGCCCTTCCAACAGAGACGAGTTTGATGGCCCGCACCAGTTTCTTCAGCGTCCACCACCGGATTACATTGCGCAACAGGAGAGAGACTTGCCACATCTACCTACAAATCTTGTGGTACACGAGCAGGACAGTATCCTCACTCAAGTCAATGATCGATTGTCACAGTGTGCGTTTGATTTTGTTGCGAAGTATCAATTTCCCATTCCACTAGCCAGTGGGGAGATGCGACCCGTGGAGAGACCTCAAGACCGAGAATGGACGGAATGGGTGTACCTCCTAAAGCGTTTGGCCACGAAACGGCGGATACCTGCTCGGGTTCTTTACAACGGCCAGATAAAACAGTTCATTACCATATTGGAGAATTCTTTGGAAATGCGCCATGCAGCGAAACACCAGTCTCGCCCTCTGAAGGACGACAGGAACATATTGCAATTGATTTCCGCGGGCATACAAGTCGCCAAAATCCTCAAGGACTCCATCGCAGTAGCTGCTCTCGATAATTTATACGTTGCCACTGAGCAGCAGATTCAGGAGAGAGTTCTTAGCAGCCGCTATAGAGCTTAGTATCGCCACACGTCTTTACGACTTACGTTTGCATGAGCTCCACGCTCTGCTTTTTTCAAGGATGGCTGTTAGAACAATTCTGTTTTAATTCTCTGGATTGCCTTTCCGATAAAAATTCTGACGATGTTATGCGGTGGTAAAGGTTCACGGACCGGAGTTTGAGCTCTGGTATTGCCAAAACATGGAATGCCGGCGTTTTGTCGGACCATCACAAGCGAGCTGAGTTTGGACACTAAGGGAACTGCTTACAGTTTGTGGATATCCCGGTGGTTGTTTATTACAGAGCTTGATTTTGCATATTGGATGAATCCCGAATGCCTGCATTGATGTTTCTTGTTCTTGGTGGAGAATGACTGCCGACTTTCGCAGGAGCCCTATCGGAATGATCTCCCGTGGGCGTGTTTTAAGGCGTTTTCTGAGATTCTTTGCTGTTCGTGCTTACGAGCACGAATCGATGGCTGCATATTACTTTTTCTCGGGCGATTTTCCTGTTGAGAAGTGCTGCAGAACAGGGCGTTTGGCTAGACTATCAGGTCTGTTATCTAGACGTTTGTAAGGCGAAGTACTGGGTTTTAGCCGTGTTGTAAGCTGGTTACGGTGACAGAACGGGTTTAGTGCTTCAAGAAGACATCAGTCGTGGTCAGCTGTATCCCCAATACCAAATGCCCCGCAACTTCCATCATATTCTCAGCCACTCCAATGCACTGTGTCATTCTACCATCGTCCAGTTGAACGCGTTGTGGTATGTAAAGTGCAGGATCAAACCCCTGAAGTGATCCCTCACCGGTAGACCAAAAACGTTACCGTTCAAGGAGTGCTCGAGGCTGGTTGTGCAAGATAAGTCCTCGCCCTCAAGTTAAATCTCCCAGGCATCCTTTCCAAAACATGACCGTACAGCTTCACGCTTTCATGAATTGATCCTATCTCCTTTGTAATCGTCACCCAAATTACACCACTTGCCGCCATAGCTTTGTATCGATAACCCACAGCCTTGTCTCAGCTGCTCCGTACCTTCGATACATACTCTTTAAAGAACTTCAAAAAATATTGGATGATTAATCAACCATCTTACGATATGACTTGTGATACCCAATCTCATCGCATTGGCAGGCTGAGGGCTGTCGAGTCCCGGCAACGAAATGATGTCTATTTCTCAGTATATGCCTCGCAGCCTGACCCCACTATATCGCCCTTCTATGAAGCCAACACAGAATATGGCCAGCCAGGAGACATAAATCTCGATGATTTTGCCAATGTAGATTTCAACATGCAGGACTACCTTGATGGAATTTCAACCTCTGAACCTTCGGACCGGTCTGCGCCGCAATCATATCCTGGAAGCTGGGAGCATGTCGAAAATCTGGGCAACCATGATTGGGAAATGGAAACTCGTACAGACAGTTTGGTAATTATTCAACACTCCCGAGGCCAGTTGAATCCGGCATATCCAATGGAGTCGAATGCGTTCTTGAGCATGGCAACGGACGACGCGGCTTCACTTCTAACGCCAGAAGGCGAGATTGCTGGAGCATGGATACACGGCGCGAACTTCCTGGCTGAAAACGAGGCCATGAGAAATGAATCCATAGCCGAGAGAGATTTCTGGCTGAATTCGTTGTCGAGTAACAGTAGGTTTTGATCCACTCTCCGATGTCCTATTCATTAACATGGTGCATCAGGACCTCGCACTGTTCACAATAACTGCGAAGAATACTTCATCGGTGACGGAAACCTCGATTTTGAGAACACTCGAAACCACAATTATGTTTACACTGTGCCTCAATCTCAGATGGCCGTCCCAAACCATGCAGGAGTGAGAGTTCACTCCGACAAGCCTTGGTCGCACGTCGATCCTCAAATGTCTGACTTCGCGCCTGGCTATGTTCTGAATCTCCCTTCTCCTGGATCACAAGGAGAAGTGGAATTGGACCAACGCTCGATAAGTAGAGGCTCGAGTAGCGAGGCAAGCTCCCCTCAGCTCAGCAGTTCCAGGATCGGCAAGCCTCGAGGCTCCCAGAAAACAAGCCGCAAACCAGAAAAAGGAAATCTTAAACCGATGCAGCTCACTTGGGAGCATGTTGCCTTTAGCAAAGGTGGTCTGAGCTTCGTTCCTGGGACTAGACAGGAGGAAGAAACGCATCGTAACGGTGTCAGAAACGGGCCGCTAGACTCTCAGGTTGCCGAGAGGGCGAAAATAATGAGACAGATAGGGGCGTGTTGGAATTGTTGGATTCAGAAAGTACCCGTGGGTCTGGCCTATTTCTTAAAAATTCTTGATGCTGATCTATATACAGTGTTCAGTAGGAGACACCTGCGAGAGGTGTGAGAAGCTCAAGCAGGCCTCTTCTTATTCCCCGACCGCTGATCGACTATGTAATCGTCACGGCTTCGAAGATTATGTAGAGATCTTTTCCCCCCAGTTTCTCCATCATCACCTCCAACAAACGAGTCATTGAAGATCTGGTCTCGACTCACACGAGTGGCTTCGTCAACGGCGAGATCACCGTCGAGATTTCCACTGGGGCGGCATTTAAACCCATGAGATTACACGCAAACATTTTCAACCCAGTTACTAAGGAATTGCTTCGGCAATCGCGCCTCATGGCAGGCATCGGCAGCAAGGTCAACTCAAATCTCGTGGTACTTGACAGCTTGCCAATTGGTATCATAGGTGTTTCAACCTCAGAGATCAAGAAATTGTGCTCTAACCATATTGACGCGATGCTTGCCGCTCCTGGGTACGCTGAGCAAGTATGTGCCGGCGACCACACGTCGCTTGCATTTCAAATCCTGAAAGTCATGCAGAAGTATGCCAAGATTGTAAGTTCGAGAACTGGTCTTCAAACACTTCCAGCATCTGACAGAATCGACAGGAATCTATCGTGCATGAGGCGCTCAAACTCCATGCAATGCACTACTTCATGAGCCATCTCATTACTTTCACGGCTGCATCTGTACAAACCATTGTCCAGCGCCTAAGACGATTGAATTTCCCTTCTAGTAATCTGGACCAATTCCCTTCCTCCCGTCTACTGAGCCGTCAAATAAAGCAAATCGTACACAAATTGCACTTCGAGACTACCACCAAACTGCTTGCCTCGATCGAAAAGTCTCTGAGAAAACGAACCAAAGACTACTGGGCCCCGAGCTTCGCCGCAATACTGATGCTCTGTCTCTGCATGGAAAACTTAGAGACTGCAGCGGATACGCTCGTTGTGTGCGACATGATGCGGGAGAACGAGGCCGAAGGATTCGAAAGGAGAGATAGTGCGAAAGCGTGTAGGGATTTGGAAGATATGCCGTTCGCACAGTGCAAGAACTTGTTGCACGAAATATACCACAGCAACAAGGAAAGTACCGGAGGCGCGAAGGATGCAGGTTTCAATCCACTCAAATTTCTGTGCGGCGAAAAGACTACGAAGTTGAAGGGCGAAGCACATGTGATGGTAACGGAGATTTTTGATGTTGTGCGCGATAACTGTAAGTTTATCATTGTCTTAGCCGCTGAAGTCATGGACTAACACCACAACAGGGCCGGAGGTGTGCAGTTTGGCCGAACGAGGATCCCTCGAGGACTCAGAATATGAGATCGCGGCCGGAGAAATCAGGTCTCACAACACTGGTCGATTGGCATCAAACTTCTTGTTATCTTTCTTTCCTGAACATTTTCTCGCCTAGTACATATACAAAACGATTGATGTGCACGATGACGAAGTAATGAGACAACGAATCATGGGATTGCATATAATAAAAGGCAGGCATTCATATTTTGTATTAAAGAAGATATAATCTGCTTGAAATGTTGTTCCAACAAGGGCCGCAGTTTGCGCACCCCCATGAACTTGAACATATTTGCATGCAATTGGGCTTCCTCCAGGCAATCTTGAAGATGTGTTAGTATGTTTGTCCGATTTAGTCCTCCTGACGCACTTTCTACGTCAGCAGGGTGGAATGGACGGGCTGTCTAGGCCTGTTGTTCTATATTCCACGAACGATATATAATATTAGTTACACTCAAGTCCATCAAAGAGGCGCAAGAGGTAGGCAATATGTGGTTTGTTGTTGATCGTAAAGAGAAAAGAAAAAGGGGAAGGAAATCGTATCGAGCTTGGCTTCGTATGTGGCTGAAGCAAAACCCCTCACGTGCAGAAAGCTTGCTGGCAGAAAATGCCCAATCATTTTGGCACGCAGCTAGGGCTGCTCAATCCATACAAGTGACGGTATCAGAGGATACTCACTGCCATTGATTTGCAACTGCAGTGGGATGCCAGGTCCAATAGTGTGGTTGTTGATGAAGCAGGATGAAGAGGGAACGATTCTGTGGAAGAAATTTTCAACTTGAAGTAATCACTAGCGTATCGTGTGGATGGTTTGTGCTAAGCTAATTTGGAACTAGTGTACGCTCGGCTAATGTCCAACCATATCGCCAGATCAGCTTGACTGGATTGATCCCCAGTCGAATTTATCTCCCGCCAAGCAAACGTTGCCCTGAAACATGTCACTTTCTGCAGTCATCGAATACATATCTGACTTTGAAAAATGATTCTTGTGATCTCCTTTAATACCCTCGCGACACTTAGTCATGAGTTACATAGTTTTTGATGACTTTGTTATCATAAAAGGTCTCATCGATCAAGAATTGGATCTACCTCTATTGAATTGTTGACATCCGTCAAATCAGGAATCGACATGGAGATTCGCAGCTATCAACGTGGTCATTGTATGATGAACTACGGTCTCCAAAAAGCAAATGGTCTAGCCATGTTCAAACAGTTCCTCAAACGGTTTCTGCTCCCGAATTGAGCCATCAAGCCAGTCATCACACCTCGACTTGCAATGTCTTCTATCAAGATATATTAAACGCCGAATTCATGTCTTCTCTGCATTGGAATTCCGAACCCTGGTAATGGGCTAGACAGTCGCCCAAGTTTGACCGTGATTTTTACCGTGCTAACGTCCCTCAGTCAACCATTTGTGATGAAGCATGTAAGCAAGATGCAAGCTGAGCAGTCTATCAGTTGTATACGGTCGTGTGTGGCTGGAGACCTGAAAAGACTTGTTGATTCAGATAGAATGGACACACGAAGCAATCCACGAGTCTCGACCGAGCTAATGATGGCCTTGTATGACGTTTATTATTGGTCACCGAATATTTGTGAGTGATGGGTCTCAAGAACGAGCTGACTCAATCAGGAATTGATGAATGCCATGAAGACTTTTTACATCCTACGAATTTTGACTGAATTCTAACGGTACCCTGCATCTTGACAAAATCATAAGAAGTATACAGGTGAAAAGGCATTGGGAGTTTGGCCACCATATCACTACTATCGCAACAGATAGAACGCTGGGATCAAAACGGAAGTATCGAAGCAGATGATTTTCTAGGGCCCAGGTGTCGCCTACAGTGAGCGAAACGCTTCTCCAAGGTCGTTGCCTCTCACAAACCACGAAAAATCTTCCTCAAGGTCACACGACCACCTAAGCTATCAGTACAGAAATCGAATTTAGCTAATGCAAAAAATCAAGGGAAGAGTAACGAAGAACAATGGCTAATCATAAACAAAGTAAGGGAAAGCGCTCTTCTCTTCAATCATTCTCCAGCTCCCCATTCCAAATTATAGTCTGTCTCCTTCCTTCACAAGATTTATAGGAGCATTGAAACAGTAAGAATACAAAGTGTGGCAATGAATCCATACTCAGCGCTGGATAAGGCTGCACCGTTGGCCGGGACGGAAGTGGCTTGTGTTGAGGAAGGAGTAGCAGTTTGGTTTGCAGTGACGCTGGAAATGGATATTCCTGATGATGAAATAGACGTGACTGCAGGGGCATCGCAATGCCAATGGTCGCCATGCGGCTCGCAGCCAACAGACTCAGTTGGACTTGGAGCTAAAGTGACGACCCTAACACCTGTTCTAGTGGTGGTGGTAACGGCTGGTGCATCGCAGTGCCAGTGATCACCGTGCGGCTCACAGCCTACGGACTCGGTTGGATATGGTGCCAGTGTTCCTTGACCAGTTGCGTGGTCATCGTGGCCATCTCCAGCATGAGAAGAAGTGGTGATGACTGTGACTGGGGCTGTGGTTCCAGACGCGGAGAGCGTGGCCGACGGAATCTTAGGACCTTCACAGTGCCTAAGAGTGTACATTTTAGATCTTTATATATTGAGGTAGCTTGGATTGACTGTACCAGTGATCGTCATGAGGCTCGCAGCCAAACGAAGCAGTAGGCGACGGTCCAGGATCCACTTGTGCAAGAGCGACGTCGTTGAGGAACGCAGATGCAGTCACCAAAGCGAATGTGACTGGGCCTTTCATTTTGGGTAAGTCAACGACAGACGGTTGATATTCAGGTCCGGGGGAGTAAGAACAAGAAGGTTGAGGCACAGAAAAGCTAGATCTTTGAAGCGTACCTGCATCTAATATATAGCCAACTGCTCTGCTGAACAGCGCTTGCCCGACATACCATTCTTAACCCGCCTCACACGCGCATAACGATTCTTTTATCGCTAACTGATACAATACAGATGAAGGAATTATATCTTGGCGTTAACCAGCAAGGTGTTTTCAGGTACGATACCAAGAAATACCAAGAACGCCCACACTGGTGAGGCATAACTGATTGGTGATATGTTTGCTTGGCTTCTGCTCCGCGAGCTGTTTTTCCCTAAGTGTAATTGTAAGAGCTTACTTACCACAAGTAACTTTTCGAATACTTCCCACCGACTATTCTACCAAGATATGTAATCGATGTAGGACAAGGACATAAACTCTATAAAGTAGGTAACAGCAGAATACATATGAACTGAAATTTTAGACGCCGTCAGGCGCCGCTCTTGCCTACTGTTGAGACGTTGTAGCAGGATGTCACAGCGAAAGAACGTAAGCCACTCAACCTGCTTTGCCAAGGACTCAGTCGATGATATACCATCAGGGTGCTTTTAATTTGTCTCTAGTGATGTCCTTTTGCACTTTGTTCATCGAGCTAGAATAGCGTACATTCTGGTCTCTTCTATTATTCATATCAGTGGTCTTCGTATGTGAGGGAAGCAGATGCGAGCTATTGCCTTGTTGAGTTCAGCAGGAATACTCGCAGGTACCTTCTAGATTCGCAGCGTGCAAGGCGATGACCGTAACAGCGGGTTAAAAAAAATCTCCTATCCCGTAAGCATTGCTTTGGGCTCTCCGCGACTAGATTTCACCCGTGTGTTACATATCACAAGCCATGCCCAAAAAGTTTCATCGTGTCTATTGTCTGGGGTCCAGAAATTACAAGTACTTAACTCGTCCGATTATTATTAAGATGATGCTTATCGTCAATTGTTTTTTGAAGTGATGGAGGAGTTTACTCAATATAGGAACAGGTCACACCTGGGATTGAGGAAACTGCCGTCGGCCACTTTACGTACGTGATCCTCGATTGATAGTCCGAGTAGTTATACAACTTCATGTTTGCGCAGGTAGATCGTCGCGCTACGAGTAGCAGCCAAAAAAAGACTTGCTGCATAGCTGTTATGTTCTCTTTTTGATCAACCACAAAGTCCAACCCCATATCTAACATCGTCTGCTGGCTGCATTGTACGGGCGCAAACATGATAAAAGACCTTGTTCCATCAAATCGGACCATGGCGCTACTAAGAAAAGAGGAACATATTAGGATTTGAATAGTCTGAATCAGCATTCTCGGAGAAAGGGGTATTGTTTTCTAAAGACTTGCTTCTATATCCAAGACATGAATGAATGGAAGTCATGAAGATGATGTTACAGGACATCGCCTAAAACAATCAATTGTTGAAAAAGATAGCGATTCATGATTTTAGTTTCGTCACAGTCCTGGCCTTAAGTATGCAACCTACGGAATTCCATAAGCCGCATGCGAGTTCCCCAGCCTCGAATGAAGTTCGTCGAGGTTGCGAAAAAGGAGTTTCAATATTAAGAGACCGTTCTTACCAAGGAGCGCATCGCTTACAAGTATGCTACGCTGGTCCTGATTTGGACGTAGCGTAGAATTAGGACCCGCACTTGAATACCCCACATCCTTCTACTCGAGGTCGTGCTCTCCTTCTTTCTACATTCATAAGCACGATTAAATCAACCGCATACCAGAATACTGACTGGCTTGCTGGTCAAAATCCATGCTAGAGCAACAGAATTGATAGACCTTTAACGGTGGCTGATTGATACTTACTATTTCATCGATGAGGTTCCTGTCTTCTATGGGTTTCAACAATCTTGTTAGCATATGACTTCATAATCGGCTGAACAACCGCTGTCAACCGGTCTAGCGTACCAGTCTTGAGTATTCGGTCTCTACGAACAACGGAGGGAAGGAAACTCTCTGGTACCGAAACTACGGATTCGCTAGCGTATTGTCCATAAAGTGTAGCTCCCATTTTCATTCAATATGAAGAATTTCTTGCGCACCCAGACTTTGCGACATCGCTCACAAGTCGAGTATACTACCTCCCACGGAAGGAAGCATTCGATATCGCGGTTCCACCTCTCAAGTCCCTCGACGACTCATTCCTAAGAAATATTTCTCTCACATATCAGTCTGCTGTGACGCTCCTGAATCTCCCTATTGAACATTTACTTGACATAGTGAGCTAGCTCGACAAGGATAAGGGCCTTAACGCCCTGGTTCTGGTGAACAAACGTAACAGCGAACTCTTTATCGACATACTCTATACTGGCGATACTCGTTCCGGAAGGAATAGAGCCTATAATTTGTCAGTTTACCATCAGCAGGAGAATCTCCGGCGCCTCATTCAACTTGGAGTTGATTTTAACCTTAAAAAATTCTCATGGGATACGGTGACAGAACTCCTTCCCGGGATAACTACTATACTTCATCGTGTAGATTATAAGCTCGGATTGCTTCCTGATACTTCCGCTAGACGTTATCCTCGACGTGCTCATCATCACACCAAAGTATATACTCATCCAGTCTTCTCTGAGCATATCCGACCTCTCTTTACCACCCAGCTCGGGCAAGAACAAAGAAAAAGTAAAGCGTTTATTCAGCCATCTTATGTAACTACTAGCGGATGTCATTGGTGAAACACAGCCTGTCAACTGACATACTACACCCCTTCAAAATGAAACAGATTGACAGTTCTCTGTACCCTCAAATCATGAAGTCTTTGAGAATTGAGAGTATTACTTAATGTCTAGTCTCTCAACCCTATCACTCCATACTTGAATAATCAGCCGATCACTCTGTCCCTCCAGTGATCCACCGCTCTCTACATAAACAAATCCATCAAATCATTCAAATACTCCACAACCTCAACATCCCTCTTCAACACCTCCTTACTTTTCCCAAAACATCCCGTCTCAGCATATAAACTCATTTGCTGCTCGATAAAACTGCGATTTTGAGAGTTCTGTCCAATAGTCAGTGATCTCCAACTATGTCACCACGCTCAAATGAAGGTGGAAATAAGATTAGGCAGGACAGAGGATAAAACTCACCTTCCTCCTACTAGCCCAAAGACCCTGCATCCAAGCCACGCCATCGTAGACCGCGCTCTTACTTCCCCAGTGCCAAACGATCTGTCTTTCTTGAATTGCGTATAGGAATTTCACTGTGGAGGCGAGGAAATCGTGATATTCTTTCTTGATGATTTTGCAGTCTGCTTGTTCCTTCAAAGATTGCATTGTATTAGAGGTGTGTTCTACTTCTGGAAATGAAGAAAAGAGACGAGGTAGGGAGGATGGGGGAGAAGAGAAGGACGGTACCGAAAATGGAGATGGATGAGGATTAGATGTGGTAAGCGGTTTCTCCAATTCGACAAGGAGGTCTGTACATAGCATTCTGAGGGCAGCTGCTACCGTCTTTTGGATTTGAATTAGCTTTGACTTCTTCTCAAAACATGTTCCCCGCCTCAGCTGTTGAGTCTTGTCTCTCTGCACCATCTAGAGTGAAAGGGTTCGAAATAACAGGAAAACAGCATAGACAAGAAAACGGCTACTGCTCGAAACAAATGAGAAGTGAAGAGGCAAATGAGCTGGGTGACAAAATGAAACAAAACAGAACAGAACAGAACAGAATAGAGTACATCCGCATGAAAGTCCCGGCATAATACCACGCAACCATACCATGTCTCAATATGGCATATTCCCATCCCTTCAATACCGGGTATGCACTTCCATCACTGTCTTTCGTAGTTCTACAACAATTTCCAATCCTAGAGTGTACCTTTTCTTCCCTCCACTAAGATCCACAACATATTCTATATTCCTGCGATACCGAGCCGAATGAGGACTCTGCAATGCAATTCACCACACCACCACTTGGCTATCAAACCTCTTCCCGTTCTCTGCATCAGCAATTGTAGAGGGGACAGCCCAACCGGAACTTTCGTGATCCTCCTTCCTCCGCCCCACCCCAGAGAGCCCTCAAACAAAAACATCAAAACAACAAATAACACACGAAAACCAACAAATAAACAAACTCACATCCTCAAAATCTCCCCCATCCCCACCACCGAACACAGTCTGGGTTCCTGGACTCCCAAAACGTGCGCTCACATCCACATCCGCATCCACAGCTCCTGTGCCCAAGATCCGATCACGATACTCGTCCGTCGCGACAGTAAGATTCCGAATGGTTTCGAGCGTGATAAGCGCATCTGTCCATGCAATCCACAGCGTGACGAGGATGGAAAGATGCAAGGAAGAGAGGATCTTCATCTTTGCTTTCCAAGTTCCAAACCTCCTGTTTGATCGCGTGACCCCTCAAGATATTAGCTCCGATTTTCGGGGCGTTATTTCTAAGTCTGCGGTGTCTGTGATATCGATGAAGAAGGAGAATATGGTGTTCTGGCGATCTATAACAAGGTTTCGGAGTGAGGTCAAGTTTCGATGGGTACTAGGTATGTAGGTAGGTGTATCTCGTTGCCTCGCAGTGCTGTTATGCACCCTACCCACGCTAAGACTGAGTCTATGATGTCGACAGAATTGTCAGAAAAGCCCGATTTCGTGTTGGTGCTAGCGATCTAATAATACGGGAAATGATTTAAGTTATTGAGTAGCATGTAAAATTCTGATGTCGGGGAATAGACGTTGTTGGTGAAGTACCTAAAATGTAGTCGTAGACCATGAGGGCTATGGGGGGGCTCTCGTGTCACCTGCAGCCATCGTGTTCTCCTCGCAGCTGCAATGGACCAATCATATTTATAACTTATCAAGAAACTACAAGAACGCAAGTGCGTGCTTGATGTTACATTGTCATCAACTTCGTACCTGAAATTTTGTAGTATAAATCTCGAATAGGATATTAAAGCTAGTTAGCAGAAGGATCGGATTGTGCTACTTTCTTCGCTTCTGCAGATTCTCAACACATCACATCACGAATTTTACATTGAGGAGAATTCAATATTACAGTCCTTTTATCATAGTCGCTTTATTTTGCTCCTCCACACAATCATAAGTCTAAACCGTAGACTAGTCCCACATCACTCACGACACAGGCAAGCACAAAAGCCTAGCAGCCATGTCACAGCGGCAGGCTAGATAGCATACTCCGAGCAATCGTACGTATTCTCTCGTCGCGTGAAGCTTCCTTCCCTTCTAGTCCATCTCCTATTCAAGCAAGTCCTTCAACCTACGCACATGCATATTCCTTCCAGCCCGTAAACTCATACGACATCATCATCCCCCATCATCCTCCACCATGCCCCACGTTTCAAAGAAAAGATTCCCCCATTACCATTTAGAGCGTTCAGGAGACAGGTATAGTTTTCTCCTTCAGTAGCCATTAAAAAAAAGTAAAGAGAATTAATAGTTGAACAGAGAACAGGCAGGCGGCATGCTCTTGAAACTGGAAAAGGAAAACTCCTGGTCCCTTGCGATGTCGAGAAAAAAGGTGTGCAGCAATGGAAAAGGCACAGAAGCATACTTGAAACAATCGCAAGCATAGCTGGACAACGGAAGATCTGCCCTACTCGATATCGTGGTATCCAGTCCGAAGGGAATGCGACCACCCAAATGATATGAGCTGAGAGTTTGGTCCACCGCTTGACCCAGTTGGTATAATAACAGACCACCTTATTTTATGATATCAACGCCGTATACCCGAGATAGTACTTGATCGTTATCGGTTTTTATATCAGACCGCAAAGACGAAGGTTCTCCTGGATGATGATGTCTAGACCAATTAGCATAGTTCATTTCAAAAACCAAAAGAGTTACTAACCATTGACAGCGGCCATAACGAAGCGGATCTGCGTTGTGTCGGTAGCACAAGTGAAATGTGTGTAGATCTGTTTCGTCTCGTGTTGATTTAGGCTGACGAATCTGTTCAAGATGTAATCACAGGCCAAGGCGTAATCATCTCCACCTTCGTAGTCGGGAAAGTAGTTCTTCATTGGGCTGATAGGGAGCTTCTCCTTGAAACGATCGATTTTGTTAAGGAACAGAATTATCGATGTCTTGATGAACCAGCGGGAGTTGCAGATCGAATCGAACAAGGTAAGAGCCTCCTGCATACGATTGACAGTCTCGTCCTCGAAGAGCAATTGATCGTACTCGGAGATGGCGACCAAGAAGAGGATTGTGGTGACATTCTCGAAGCAATGGATCCACTTCTTTCGCTCTGATCGTTGTCCTCCTACATCGAACATGCGGTATGTAAGGTCACCAATGATGAAGGCGGTCTCGGTAATACCAGTGGTCTTGACACGCGATCGCAACACATCCTGGTCATCTGGCATGTAATCTGGCAAGGAAATGCGGTCAATGTTGTTGAAGTAGCTGTAGAATTGTTAGCAAGCAGATTATGGAAATGCTAATTTGACGATGTGCTGAAATGGCGCGCAGCATCATGTAGCGTGAAATGCCAAAAAATATATCGATGAGTACTTACTACTCTGCCGAATCGTTCAATTGATACTCGCGGGATCGCTTGAAGCACTCTTGCACACCAATATCCCTCCAGAGAGCAGAAATGGCATTGCCAACCTCGGGAGGCAGATTGTCGCCTTCAATCTGGGCTGGCTGCATGAAGATGGTCTGAACATGGTACTCGGTTCTCTGGTCGTCAAGAGGGAGCTCCAATTGTTCCATAGCTTCCAAAATGACGCGCATCGATTGTACGGTATTACTGAAAATAATCTCTTTGAACGACTCGCGCTCGTCACGCGAATAGCCACCCTCATGAATCAACTTCATCTGCTTCAGGATCGTCGACTTTCCCGATTCTCCAGCTCCTATATGATTATTAGCGATGTGCCAAGGTCAGTAGATCAATCTAGTGCTGACCAAGGAGGAGCATCTTGATCTCGTTGCGCTGCATCATCTTATCCCTCTTGAGCTGGTTCTCAATCTCCTCATTGCGGGCCTTGCCCTCCTTCTCCTCTGTGCTCATACCACAACCCATCTTGTGTGTTGTTTGCTTCTCGGAAGCTCGATATGGAGAGAGGAAGAACTGCGTTTCTTGATGAAGTTGGCTTCGAGTTGTAGATCAAGTAGTCTTGCTTCGAGGGTGAGGTCTAGGTGAGTGAGGTATGTTAGCGAGTGTCTCACCTGTCGAACGGCAACGGCAAGACTGATGGCGGAAGCAGCCAGCGACAAAGAAAACAGTCGGCGACAGTGACAAGCAATGTCTGACTGGCTATCTATGACAGACGCAGGTGATAGTACGGTCAGCGATGCAACTATGCACTGCCGATTGCACTGTTCGAGGAAGCTGAAGAGCTCCCTGGGGGAGGGTCGCTGGTTCGGCGAGTGCTTGCGTCCTCGGTACCTGTACCTCGAAAAGGAGAAAGATCAAGCGCAGGTACATACATACCTGTGCCAAACAAACAATTGTATTAAGGGGGTGAGGTCTGGTAGGGACGATCCAGAGGTACCGTAAGACGCTTCGAGGAAGGAGGGTCGACGACGAGGTTGCCGTGGTAGATGGGCAATGTCAGTACGGTTGACGATATATTAATTGAGGGTGAGAACGAGACGACCTTGCGATTTGAGAGCAGCGGCACGTTCGAGCCTTGAAGGGGAGCAGAGGAGACAAGTTCAAGGTTCGTTCAGCCGACACTCCAAAAGGGGTTTAGCTCCAACGATAGCGGAGCATGTGGGGGCGCTAAATGGAGCCTGTTGCTCGGCTCCCCGTGCGTGTCTTCCAGGTTCTTGTGCCTGGCGTGGTGGCAGGGGAGG